>JAOUQU010315867.1:0-12871 GCA_028566735.1 Ammoglanis amapaensis
GAACATGCAAACTCCGCACAGAAAGTCCCCAGCCCGACCCGGGGGGATCGAACCCGGGACTTCTTGCTGTGAGGCGATAGTGCTAACCACTCAGCCACCGTGCCGCCCAAATCTATGCATGTAAATGTATCACATAATTTATTTGTGATTGATAAATACTAAATTCATTCTAATAATAAACATTCTTTATTTAGGGAGTGCATCGAATGCCGGCTTTTCAATGCTGGAAAATTTGCAGACAACCAGACGTGCCAGCGTATGTGCAAAGATGAGATTATCGTCAAAGAGACACTTGGTGAGTATTTACACGAGTGTTTGACGCGTTCAGCCTTTTTTTATCTTAACAACATGGAATAATTCTGTCTTTACTAGGTTCGGTGACCTGCTGTGATTATTGAGCTGTCGTTTTACGGGGTATCGAGGGGTTAATTTGTCTAGACGAATCGTCGGTGACACCGCTGTGCTTTTACACACAGAAGAATTCATCCTCCACATTTAACCCAAACACTAGTGAACTCCCACTAGAGGTCAGAAGTGAGCACACGTACCCAGTGTGCCGGCGTTGTCTTGCATCGAGTATAAATCGGCATTTAGGAGGCAAATTACACATCAGTGCCTCACATTTGTGTAGTGAATTTGTTCAAAAGATGCAGAAATTGGTGCAGGAATGCGACCGTGACCACAAACTTGTGCGTAAAACTTGCTCGGCTCTTTTTGGGATGCGTCGGTGTCGTTAAGCTTTTAATAGGTTTTATGTCTGAACTCGGACCACAATTGTTACTAAAGAACTATTTCACAACACTGGAGTTTCTGTTCTTCACAACAACCCTTTCTAATGGATTCCACGTGTACATTCCAAACATGGGTGCAAAACAAAGGATGTGACGTTATGACTTGAAATACTGACGTTTTATTTCATGCAGGGGGTTGAAAGCAGGTCGGCGTTTTCAGTGCTTGGGTTCGGATGTGCTGCGTGTGTTTCTTTCTTGTTTTTGTAACTCAGCCACTGTTTGGCCAGCTGTTATGATCTCTTCTCATCCCCCCCCCCCAATCTTCTTACCCCTCAGATCCTGACGATCCAGGCACTGTGCTGTGTTTGTATAAAACTGAAAACGATTGTGTAATGAAGTTCACCTACACGGAACATGCCAGCGGTCAGTCTATCCTCACCGCTCTGCAAGAGCCAGGTAAGCTGTGTTCACGTGTCTGTATGTATGGAAGCGAATGGTTGTGTATGTATAATATGGATTTCAGTCACCGAACCCGGACAATGTATCTGTGTACAGAGTGTGCAGCTGCCCCAGATGCCATGACTGTGCTGCTTGGCGTGGGTGGCAGCATTTTGCTGATAGGCATCGTCCTTTTGGCCGTGTGGAAGCTGGTCATCACCATCCACGATCGTAGAGAGTTTGCTCGCTTCCAAAGTGCACGTTCTCGAGCACGATATGAGATGGTAAGGACCATTAATGACACCCTGTTAGTGATTTACCGTTCGGGAATTATGGCTGGAGACTTTCTATATGGAGTTCGCATGTTCTCCCCGTGTCAGCGTGGGTTTCCTCCGGGTACTCTGGTTTCCTCGCACAGTCCAATAACATGCACTAGGTGGATCGGAAATGTGAAATTGTCCAGTAGTCTCACAAGTTCCCACCACTTACTGGTGGTTGTCGTCCGGACGGAAAGCTCTGCTCCAAACATTAACGTCCGATCCCAGGAACTGGGAAAACGCACGTTAAACGAATAGATAGAGAGAGAGAGAGAGAGAGAGAGAGAGAGAGAGAGAGAGAGAGAGAGAGAGAGAGAGATCTAGACTGTTTACATGTTTTTGTAGGATTCTGCCTCTGTATATGAATGCATTTAATCTAAGGCATAGATGGAATTAAATGAAAACTTTTAGCACCGATTGAAACCGTGAGCCTTGTTGAATCTCTTCAGTAAGTCAAGAGAACAAATGTGAGGCGAATCCAGGGCTGTTTTGAAGCCTCTGGTCACTTTGTCTCCAAACCATGTGCATTTCAATGAACCCAGTTGACCTAGATTCTTTTTTTCTCTCTCTGTTCATTTTCTCCTTTACAGGCCTCCAACCCCCTCTACAAGCATCCCGTATCCACTCACTCAGCGGATGCGGTCTTCCACATGCAAAGCAGGTCGTTTAACGGTGGACTGCTCTGATCGACGACATCCTGATTGGGCTGTTGGATACGGCAGGACCGGTCCAGTCACATAAATTACAGATCGATTCGTGAAGAACGTCGAATGACATTTTGTGTCACAAAGACTTCATATGAGCAAACTGTACGTTGTTAGTAGTGGTTGTTTGGTAGGATTTCTTCTTTTAGGACCTGCAAATGAACCACAGTTGTGTGCTGGGATCGTCTGTGCTCGTGCCGTCGTTTTAGATACGGACTTCACATAGAATGAGCTGATCTAGATTCTTATCCAAGATGAACGTTCTGCTGAACATGCGACTACCTTTGTGTGAATGTGGACTACTTAAGTGAATCGACCCCGAGCGTGTGCGGATGGCGTACCGGTTTTATCCTCATGATGTGTAATGTTCAGGATGTAGAATGGAGTGTAATATGTGCAGAAGAGTGCAGATGCAAAACCAGCAGTGTCAACAAACGAATAATATATGCATGGTGCAGCAGCCAACTGCCTAGATTTATGCATCTTATTCTGTATTTTTACAGTCTGGTACTAACAGTGATAACTTTCTTACACTTTGTTTTGCACATTGTATAAAAATATTTTTAAAAAATTGAAAAAAAAAAAGAATTCAAACCTCACTAAATGTCTTCTTGTTTTACTACTAATAATTAAGACTGTTCAAAAGATTAAGTTCATAAGAATAAGAACGTTCATATAATGTTACATTTAAAATAAACCTTTCGGACTACTATTTTTGCAATAGTATAAAGACAACATGACGTTGATGACGAGATGTTTACCAAAACTGGAAGCATCGTTGTTATTGCCTGGTGAAATTGTCTCCACTTGTCCAGCCAGTGTTTGTGTGTGTGTGTGTGTGTGTGTGCGTGCATGAAAGGAAAAACATCTACACATGCGCTGGCCCATGGACTCACTCTGGAAACACTAGCAGATTGTTTTCTTTTTAATCATTTGTACACAAAGATGTGTCCAACCTGTCTCGGGCTTTTGTCTTTCCACTATTATTTCGAGACAAAATCGGTTAATGCATTATTATTATTATGCACATTAATATCAATAGTGGTGTTGTAAATTTACGATTGGATTGACAACCACAACCCCGCCATGGCAGTCATGTAGACACAAGTCTCTGTGTTAGACTGCCTCTACTTTCATGTGTCTCCCAACGTGTGTCACTGAGGTCAGTTGTAAAGGTTGGGAGAAATATAGAATTATAAACATGATGCTCTGGGCTCTGCTCTGTGTTTATTTTAGCCCTGCAGTTAACTTGGGTTGCTGACTGCCAATTTATCTCGAAAGCTCAACCTTATTTATCCCTGCCAATGTCCCTCAGACAGGAATGATGATGCTGGCTCGGGAGGAAGTGGGGGGTTGCCTGTTATCCAGATGGAGGAAATGAAAATAGGCTAGTGTTAGTGATGAACGAAAATAGATCGACTAAATAAATGGAACACATAACATGTCAAATAAAAACCAAAATAATAATAATTGGTTTTATTTAGAAGCGCCTTTCAAGACTTATGGCAATGAAACAGTAACAGTCATTATAAAAGTAAATTAATAAAAACAGTAATAATCATATAAGGAAAAGAGTATAAATAATCAAAATAAGTAATTATATATTAACATAGTAAAAGCAAAGAAAAAACTAAGTATCTGAGTAGCTTAACTGAAGGTACAGACAACAGACGTGCATCAGCAGTGATCAAAAAAATGACATCAGAAAAAGTCAAATTAATATAATTTTTTTTATTATTATTATGTATACTTCACTACCAAAGTTGGAACATAAACCAGAGTGTAAAAAAGCCACCAAGGGGAAGAAAATGAAGTCCTGGGTGTCCCTGTTCAAAATCAAACAGTAGCAGTACAAAAAGATTCTGTGTTTGATCCCCAAATCCTTTATATGTTTTCCCCATTTTTTGCATGTTCTCCCCATATCTGCATTTGTTTAATCCCGGGTACTCTGGGTTCCTCACACAGTCCAGAAACATGCAGCCAGGCTTATTGGTAATACAAAATGCATGACGTTGCTTGTTTAATGAGTAATAATCTGCCATGAATGTAACTAATATGTAAAACATGACATTAAAATGACAAACTACTAGTGAAACTACTACTATTACATCTAATACTACAATTACCACTAATACTACGTCTAATAATAATACTAATACCGTGTTTGACTTTCTGTCTGCATTGTCATCTATGAAATGTGTAACATTGGCGCCATCTTCTGGATAAGGAAAATAATAGCATTAAATGTTTAAACACTTCCTATCTAAAACTACAGTTTATATTCGTATAATTAATGGTACAAATCACTGTGTAACTAAGTTTGTGTAAAGTAGAAGTGTTGTTGACTAAAAGCTCTTACAAAAAACGTCAGCCGTGCTAATACCAGAGCACTGCTAAAAACATCCAGCTAGTCAAAACACACCCTGTGCTAGCTCTCGACCTGTATTGTGTATTTTATTCTCTGATGACCAGCTGAACAACTTATAAAGCAACACAAATGGAATCTGCTTTGATGACAGCTTTGCATGTTGGCGTTCTCTCAATCAAATTGGCACGTGTGCAGTAGAAGGGAGTAGAATTCTGCCAGGGAATCAGAATTCGGCACAACACCGGCTAGACCAGCTCATGTAATTCAGCCATGACTTGCTGGGTTCTTGTAGTTCTTGAACGGTCAAGATGGCATCATTGATATAACCATGCACGACACTGGACCTCTTAACCAGACTCACACTCAGATCATTTAGCATTATGACAACTTTACACTGAGGAAAAAGAAAAGTCTGTTTCATGGGAAGTGCTTTTGCTACCTTAGTTTCACTGAGGTTGTTTTATTTAAATATATAAACAAAGAAAATGTCAAATATGTGATTCAAATGAAAACATGAGCGAATACATGAATACATTTCTAAATTCTGTTTTCATAGAATTATGCAAATTAAAAATGAATATTGGTAAAAGTAAACATGAAATATAGTTGGAAAAATGGAAAGAAACGCACATTACATCAATGTGCTCGGACCCTTAATCACAAGTTTCTGGTGTTTGGATAGTGTAAGAGTCTGAGAGCATGTGATTCTGGAATGTCTCACATATGACCACAATCTGCTGTTAAAACTGAGCCAAGATTAAACACATAAATGATAGTAAGCCTACCATCTTATTTATTTATGTTTCCTTATTGGATGGGTGTTGAGTTTTCTTCATGCAGCCCGACCTGATTTTACTACGTGTTGGAACATCTGCAGTAAATTGATTTGATTTTATTATCAATTGTCATGAAGTAGCCGATAATTCGGGTGTCTGAACACAATCTGGGTTCCATCATCATTTTAAATCACTGAGGAGGTTTCTGGTACATCATGTTGTTTCTCTTTTCTCTTTTTAACGTACAATTTAGAAAAAGGAATACATACCAGAGATAATGGAAAATGCCTATCAACTTTAAAATAAAAGAGGTAGTTAATGTCTCTTACACCAAATTTGAATTTCAAAATCCATGTTTTGTATTTTGATGTATTTTGAATATGAAACCAGACAAATTTACCACTGCTGTGACCTGCAGTCCAAAGCAACTTACAATTACATTTTTTTAAATAATTGAGGGCCTTAAGGACCTTGCTCAAGGGCGCAAATGAGACAACTTGGTGGGATTTAAAACAGCAACCAACACTATCACTGCCCTTATCTCTAAATTTCTCAGACAATTTACAAAAAAACCTGCTATTGTATTGTAAATTGCTTCAGATACAGTGCTTATGTAAATTGTCGGAGGGTTTATGGGTTTTATGGGCCTGTTCTGAGCTTGTGCAGGAGTTGAACGTGAACAGGGTCCCTCCCCTCGGCACGTGCCATTATATAAACAGGAGTAAATGCAGATGTGGGATTCTGAGGTTAGTCTGGCTGGGCATTGGACAACTGTGTAAGACTGAAGATGCTGCTTCTTCACATTATAACCGCTTTGATTTCATTAGTTTGTGTTTTACAGGAAACACAGGCCTGGGGATACAAGAATGGAATACTTCACAACTCTATCTGGCTTGGTAATTCTACTTTTTAGACTTTGCTTTTAGTTGAAAAGACTGTTTAACTTAATAGAGGTTTAATAGAGGTCTCATTAAACCATAATTGTTTGTTTCTAATTTGCACATTTATTGTGTATTATATATTAATTAACTTTCCCACAAAATAACTCTAAGTACTGAATTAATAATTGCAAATGACTATTTACAATTTAATGTAGACTTTTCCCACTTACTTTTGAAACACTGATAACGCTATAAACCAATATTGTAATTGTAAAAAAATTACAAGTACAATCGAAGAATGTGCTGGTGCACAGTTGTATGACATAAGTTTCATTATGAAATATTATTATTTATTTTTGTGACACAAATAAAATTACTAAACATTTAAAACGTTTTTGGCTAATTTAGTAGAATATAAATTAAGGTTTTAATATTCCACATGTTGGATACATTACACTTTATTATTTCCTTTTTTTATTTTAATGCATTATTGTGTTATTTATGTTATTCAATAAATGATCCCACAAACTTACCTTCACCATAAAAGACAAAACTGTCTTTATAGGTAAAAGGTATCAGTAATTATCTTCGATAGTGTCCCTGTATTTGTATCAATATTTGTCCCCATATTTAAATTTTATTTACAAAATTCAAGAATGTTTTTGTGTGTGTGTCTTTGTGCCGTTTCTCAGGATGCTCAAGTTTTTTCCCCACCTGTTTAAAATCGTTTGTCATATCATCACATGGAACAATAGATCCAGAGGTGTAATTATTTATGCACTTTGTATGTGTAGGACAATCTCGAGCAGCCAGACCCGATATTTTTAAAGTTTGGAATAGTAGGAGTGTGTGTTTGTGTTGTCCACAGTAGGAGACAGACGTTTACGAGTGTCTCAGTGCTCACAGGCGGTCCTGGATTTAATGATTGTAAACTCCAGGAAATTACTTCACTTGGTTTTAGGCAACCATAATTCTTCATTAAAAAAACACTAATTTGCTGTGGTCATTTCCTCAGAACAGTTGAGTCATTCAACATCAGCGCCATTTCTGTCTAATACAAAGTAAAATTCATTTAAAAAAAAGTTTTAAATTTGCTGTTTGCATCTTTGTTTTACAACACCATTTCTTTAGTGTACCAGACAGTTTCCATTATGTGCTTTTTAGAAAAAGAGAAACATGTAAAATGAAAAACTGCAAACACCAAAGCCTGTAAAACTCAAACCTACTAATACTAATAAAATCACTTTTTACTGCTTTAAACAGTCGCCTGTCACCCAAGAATCCCAACGAGCATCTGGCATGTTGGTACATAGTCCAGAGCAAGTTGGATCTGATGTTGATAAGAACTGAGATGTGTTTTCCTCTGTAGAACAAGCTGCTGGAGTCTACCATCGGGAATCTCGCAAAGGGAGATACCAGCTAAGTTTTAAGGAGGCAAAGGCTGTTTGCAAGTTTGAGGGGGGATCATTAGCCACCTACGATCAATTGGAAGCTGCAAGAAAAATAGGTCTGTGTTTCACATTTTGGCACTTATCAGATGGCAGTGTACGTTTAAAAAATAACCACCGATAAATTAAAAATAAATTCCAATTTTAGTTGTCATTACACATATACAGATGTACAGTACAACTAAATGTTTCTCTTCGCATATCCCAACTTGTCTGTAAGTTGTGTTCAGAGCGCAGGGTCAGCCGCAGTACAGCCCCTGGACCAGACAGGGTTAAGGGTCTCGCTCAAGGATCCAGCAGTTCATTTGTAGCAAAGCCTGGATTTGAACCCCCAACCTTTGTGTTCAAAAGGTTCAACGCTCTACCCACTAGGCTACACTGTCCCGGATAAGCTTGGATGCTAAATAGTCCAGTTACATTTTCAGCATTTAGCACACACTTTTATACAAAACTACTTATAATTATGACTGAGCATGATTTTTAAAAGGACATGTTATGCAATATTCACTTTGCACATGTTTTTATATTTCTGCAAACACTAAAACTTTGAATAAAATCCATCCACTTGAATTCAGTAAATTGTTAAAAATATTTAAGTTGTCAGGAAAAATAAGCTATTATAACTTCTTTGGTATTGTAATCAAAACCTCCCCAGTACCACCCATCACCAGGTAAACCTCACCAGAACTAAACCCAACAGATTAATGGAATTCACTGGGATTTGTTCAGATTCTGGATTTACATTCACTCATCACTGCTCATTGTCATCAAACACAAATCCATACAGTTTAATATTAGAGACAATGAAATATATAACTAGTGTTGTGCATATCAAAACCTGCTACAATAGCTTTTCAAAGAGTCAGTAACAACACAAACTAAAATCTTTAATGATAAATCTTTACAAACACACTGTATCTGAAGCTCGCTCCAGATAAAACAAACCATTTTCCAGCATCTACAGTTTAAGAATGTGAATGATGCCAACATTTTGGGGTCACCCAGCCTAGATACTATCTAAAACAAAATATTTGACTTGCCTTTTCCACTATCTCATCATCTTTATGTCAACATGTGAAGTCTGCTTACTGGCCCACAGTTAGAGAATATAAACTAAAGCTTCAAGGCAGTAAACACTAAGCATAAGTTTGCGTACATTGTTGTCTTTTGAAGGACCTGTGATGTGATGTTCTGGGGCTGTTTATCTTAAATATGCTAATATATTGTAAATATGTTAATTTTAAATTACAATTTCTGCCAAGAAACCTTGTTGTTGTTGGAAGTTAATCTATTCATTTAGATTCAAACTAAACACTTTTGTGATTTCATTCTGGCCTGAACGATTCTGCTGAGGGTTAAAAATATAAGTAACCACACAGACTCAATATAACTTTTACACCATTTATTTATTATCTAGATTTACCACAGCTTCATTCTAATTTTGGGTTATAGTGTGACACCGTAGGGGATGGCATGGTGGCTTAGTGGTTAACACTGTCGCACAGGTTCGATTCCCGAGTCAGCTTTCAGTGTGGAGTTTGCATGTTCACCCTGTGTCTATGTGAGTTTACTGCACACGTACCACTGTGAAGCCATCCCTTGCCTATGGTGCCACACCATAACCCAAAATCATAATGTTAAATTGAGATAATAAATGAATGTTTTTCAACCACAGTCCAAAAACAAGCAAGTAAGGCAAATTAAAAAGACCAAATTGTCAATGACTGAATTCAATGTGACTTGTGTATCATTTGAAACTTGTGTGATGAGTGAACGTTTTCCGTCATGGATACAACTGAGGGTTTAAAACATGACGTTAAAATGCTCAATAAATAAAAACATTATCCCGTAGGTTTCCATGTGTGTGCAGCTGGATGGTTCGATAAAGGACGTGTTGGATATCCTATCGTCAAAGCTGGTTCCAATTGTGGCTTTGGGAAGGTCGGAATCGTGGATTACGGTTACCGGCTAAACAAAAGTGAAAAGTGGGACGTCTATTGCTACAACCCTAACTGTGAGTTAAACCACAACAAATGTTAATGAAGTAATTCTGGCAGGAATTGTAGATTCCATTGGAAAATCTGTTTTGTTAAGGGAACGGTCCAAATGAGTGTTTGACTAGACCATATATTAGCTGTTGGGTCGGTGTCCTGCCCAAACAGTCAATGCAGTAACCACTGGCAAAAAAAATGACTTGTGGTGGGTGATTAACTTTTTAAACAATCTGAATCACACAGTTGATGCTGTCTGTAGAGAGACGTGGGTAGGCTGAATGTCAGCCAACTATGAAAACAGGCCTGAGACTAACAGATGAGACCGTAACTCTGGGAAAACATGGTAACTGGTTTAATATACCATGACTAAGAGGTTTTAACACTGGGCAGGATCATTTACAGTAAGACTCGGCCTTTAACTATGTGTAATACACAAGTAACAATACAGTTACTTTTCTATTAAGACTCTAAATGCTAACACCAATCTGCAAAGTCATACCAAAGGTTATTACAACATTATTATGATTAGAATTATAATTCACTTGAACCCACGTTCTTCATTCTGTTCACGTTGCGTTGTGATTGCAGATCACACAAACAGGATGGATCGTTTTTAAGGATTATTTTCCTCCTTGTTATTTCACAGGCGGGTTTCCTTACTACTTTCAATCTTGGCTTGTTCAGGAGTGTTTGATCATGGATTCTGTAAAATCGCTTTCAGAGAAAGTTGCACAATAAAAGAATAATAATAATAAGTTTATCTTGAGTATATGAATCAAAACATAAATCCCCAAAAGTTGAGCTTTAGTTAAGGCTTTTTTAAAGCATATGGAATATATTTTAAAGCTGTTACCAAGTTAAGCTGTTTATATATTAATTATATTAGTTTGCTGATCAAGAATGTTGATTGGTAGAATAACACAGCTTAAAGCCGAGCTTATCGTGCAAAACACTTTTTTCCACCTCTATGCATCCAGTTTAGACAAAGCACATTTGTATAGTGCATTTCCTACATAGTGGCGAGTACATCACATAAGAAAATAAAAAATATAAAGGTTTAAAACAAACTAATAAAATAAAATACAAGAAAAAGTAAGTGCATAGACACGAGCGAAAAGTTTTTCACTTTGACTTAAACAGTTTCTATTTGAGGAAAGTTTTAATATCTTCCGGTGGTTAATTAACTGAACGCTGCTTCACCATGTTTAGTTTGGACTCTCTCGACCAGTTGAGTCCATGGATCTAAGAGATCTGCTTATATTCTCTAAACATGTCTGAGATCTATTCTCGGCCAAATAAGTTTTAAACTTGGAATTGTTTCACAGCGAAAGAGTGCGGAGGTGTACATACAGATCAAGAGAAGATTTTACAGTCACCAAGTTATCCAGATGAGTACCCCGATGATCAGATCTGTTACTGGCACATTCGTGTGCGTTCTGGCCAAAGGATTCACCTGCAATTTCTCGAATTTGACATTGAGGAGGACACCGACTGTATCAGTGATTATTTGGAAATCTATGACAGTTATGATGATGTCTCGGGTATTGCTGGCAGGTATGAAGACTATCTTGTTCTTTAGCAGTTCGAGAATTGAAATCTTGAAATTCTTATGCTTCATTTTTTTAACTATTTGATAAAAAAAATGTTCTCATTTATTCTCTATATTTTTTGTAGGTTTTGTGGAGATGAATTACCTGAAGAGTTTATTAGCACAGGTGATACTATTCTCCATCCTATCAGTATCATAATTATACAGATGCAAAGGCTGGTAGTTAGTGTTATGTATAGAAATAAGAACCCACCAGTGTAAGTTTATCTGTAAAATGTATTATTCCCAACCAAACAGAAAATCAAATGTCTGAACAATGTTTCTATATTATTTGATTCAAGCATCAGCCATTAAGATACGATTCTTATT
Source organism: Ammoglanis amapaensis (assembly GCA_028566735.1). Lineage (NCBI taxonomy): Eukaryota > Metazoa > Chordata > Actinopteri > Siluriformes > Trichomycteridae > Ammoglanis > Ammoglanis amapaensis. The sequence goes on from JAOUQU010315867.1 coordinate 11,576, forward strand.
GTTTTGCCAAATTAAAACAGCTGGCTTGGAGCTACATTATTTTCTACTTCACATTCTGAAACCTCCGGGTACTCCGGTTTCCTCCCACAATCCAAAAACATGCCCTAGGTTGTTCGGAAATGTGTAAGATTGTCCAGTAGTCACACACAAGATCCCTGTAGATATACAGGGTTGGGAAAAGACCTGGCAACCTACACCGTAAAATGTAATTGCCGAGATACTCTGGGGATCGGTAACAGTCCACAGAGTAACCCAGGGTCAAATTCGACTGAAGGGTAAAAGAGATATAGATTGTATTAATAAATATGAAATATATAAATTGTATTAATAGATGTTTGTATTGTATTAAATCGAGTTATCTGTATTTACAGGGACACTACTAACGTTGCTCCGATTACACACTGCATGAAGTTCAGGCCCCGGTTATCTGTGAGCATCAAACAGTGTAAATTGCGATGCTTAGCCTTATAACCAATAGCATTGCTCAGATTTGAACCCTGGAGTTAAGCAGTAGTGAGTAGCAAGTGTAGTTTACTTCTGCACCACACAAGCAACTAAGCAGTAGAACTTGATATTGTTGATGTTGTTTACACTTGTTATTACTGTATTACTATGGTTTTATTACCACCATAATACATAGCATTCACATACGTGCAACAACCAGTGTACCATGCGTGTAGCAATTTTTACTTGTTTTTTTTACTGTGTAGCAGCAATTTTTACTGTGTTTGGTGCTAATGATTTATTTTTTAAGCAAAGGTTTCTACACTTCCCAGTTGATTATACATTGTGTACTAAAGTTTTTACAGAACGAATGAATTACAGATTCATCTTTTGTTAGCAGTTATTGTTGTTAACCCTCCTAAAGCTGTTTTGCGGGTTAAGGCCAGACTTCTTTACAGGCCAAATTAGTCCTAATAAGCAAAACACAAGAATTGGACTTCATTGCAATTCATTTTAAAACCCCTGTTACTGATGGATGACACAAACATGTGTCCACATACAATTAGTGATCCAGAAGTGCATTAGCAAAACTCATTTAGCTTCTGAATGTGTTACTTCATGTGGAATAAAGTATTCTAATTATTAGACACTTGTATAATAATGGTCAGATAATATGCATACATTTAATATTTACATGTAATTAAATTTTGCCCAGTTATTCTGTTTCTAGCAACTACACCCATTCACACATTTCGATTTCAACTCTTTCTCCCTGAACTCCCTCTGTGTGTGTGTGTGTGTGTGTGTGTGTGTGTGTGTGTGTGTGTGTGTGTGAGTGTGTGTGTGTGTGTG
>JAOUQU010315975.1:0-12870 GCA_028566735.1 Ammoglanis amapaensis
TACTGATAATGAAGAACTTCAGGTTGTCTTCAGGCTGTCTGCTCCCTCATTAATGTGTAGATGTTAATAATCAGCAGTATAAAAACAGCAGGATGTTTAAGAACAAGCTGAGAGTAAAACTAAAGATGTGTTGCTAATGGGGGGGCTGCACCATGAGACGATGGAACAAGAACTTCAAACGGCCAAAATAAACCGCTTTAGAACATCAGCTGAAAGGATTCAAGTGTTATCAAATAAAACACACTAATAAACACATGGAGCGCGTGTTCGTCGCCGAGGGCCTCGCTGTTCAGGACGGGCTGGTAAACGATGCTTCGGGGGTCGAACAGATCTCGTGGTGCAAAATATCATCATATGTGATGCAAAACTCACTTCTTGCTTTGCTTTGTACGCTCTGTACACTCCAAAAATTACTTGGCGCCCATAAAAACGAGCCACTACGACTTGACAAAAGTTGATTTCCGTAGAACCTCCTTCACCTGAGCTTCACCCGACAGATTACTTGGTTTGCACGATGATAGCCGTACGACTACAGGCAAAAGAAAGTTGGCTATAAAGAACCAGAACAACGAAACTTCTTACACATTCTACCAGCACCAAAAACTGGTATCTGTGGACAATCCAAGCACTTATATGTGAGGGCTTATTGTGAGAGGACATGTTTTGTCAAGCCCAAGTTAACTAGTTCTAAAAAAGTTACTGTATTATAAAAGTAACTCATAACTAGAGACTTTTTTGGGTGGTTAAACACCCCCCATCTCCCCCTCCCCAATTCAACAATGTGTTCCAGTCTCTTCATAACAGACGTGAATGCAAAACGTGTTTTATGATTGAAATGGTGACTAAAAAGAAGAAATGATTAACATGACACACCAGTTGACACTATTTTAATATTTCTGTAGAACAATATGATCAGATTTAATATAATTTTTGTAGTTTTGTAGTAAAATTTGCTCTTTCTAACAGTGTTTAGTCACAATTCAAAAATTACAGATTTCAGATGGAGAAATGTCGCCCTCTGTCGTGCATTGTGTTTATTACACACGCACATACAAGAGAAAAGAAACCCCCTACACACATTCATTATTATTTTTGGTTGCTTTATTCTTTGTAAATTGTGATTATTTGTGCTTTATGAAAACATACAAAACTAAAGTCAGATGGAAATACATTCCTTCTTCACTGCCAGAATTCAAATCTGAACGGTCGCGTTTCATTGGCCACCCCATCAGCAAAAGCGTCTGTAATCAGGTGTGGCTCACATCTGAGGTCCTGATAATCATACACATTCATAAAAACCTTGATCCTCGTCTTCTCACTGGACAGGATGGGAGTTTCGTCGCCTTTATGGCGCGTCTCTGAGACGTCAGGACTGCGAGGAGGCGTCCCACATACTTCTGAACGTGTGGTGCACTTCAGGCTGAGGACTCGAGGTTCAGTGTGCCGGTGTTTGTGATCAGATCACTCGGTAGACTCTCTCTGGCCTCCTGCATCCGCCGACGAGCTCGCTGGAACGCTTCTGCGGACGCAAAACAATACTTAATAAACTCAACGTCATTAATTAAAGTTAACAACCTCAAACTAAATACATAAAAAGATATCTGTGATTCTCAGCCTCACCCAGAACGTTATGAACACATCCTTGCTGACTGTGACCACCGAGCTGGTCCAGAACGGTCTGTCGCCTCTTCTTGAGGGTGTTGGTGTTAACAAACGCTCTGTAATAAAAGCAGCGGCGTTAATATTCTGAGAGTAATAAGAGCGCGTTTAGGACTGGAGCTCATTCCTAACAGGACTGACCTGGCGTGCTGGATGCAGTTTAAGCTGACCGTGACGCTCCCTGTTGTCTGGGTGCGGAAGCCAAACCGACTCAGTCGATTCCCCTGAAAGTGAAAGAATAAGATCACGTCACCATAACGACAGACGTTATCACCATGGAGTGGAATATTTGATGACGTTTAGAATTTAACCTTTTCCCAACCATTACTGTCCGACGGTCGTAGTCTTTGTCACCTTTTAAGCATTTATTTGTGATCCTGCGTCATGCTACACACGACTAAAGCAACTGAGACTGAACATAAATGGGTGGTGGTGGGTGGTGGGGTGGATGTGAAACGTTTAAGCACCTACGCGGTACATTCTTTCACCAATAAGAAGACCAGTGGAGAAGTTGCCTACCTTGAATGTTCCGGGTATTCTGACATCACTGATGTCCTCGAGTTCTGGAGCTCCTCCGATAAAGAAGCGCCTCAACTCGGCCACTGTTCCGGGCTCCAGGGGCCTCCAGGTGCTGCACGTCACCTTATGACATCCTTCGTAGATCATCCAGTCAAGATTGTACAATTAACCGCCGCGATTAACCAACTAAACTTTAAAGTCAGAGAAGATGGCTGACCTTCGATACTGAGCATGTATTGTGTACCAGGTCTGTACCATTATGCGCCCCCCCCCCGACCATCTCTGATAAGAGTTCCTACCTGGTGTTGAAGGTACGACCAGGTATCCGTAACCTTCTGTCCTGTAGCGCTGCCAGTAGTCCACCGACAGAACTTTCAAATACAACACGGGCCACTGCGGAACAGATTCTACACGAACACAGAAGAGGATTTTAGCTGGTGATAGTTTGGATTAAAATGTAACCCTCAGTTCATTCATCATCCCAATCTTACCTTCAGTCTCGTCCTCTTTTCTGAAGAAAGACTCAAAGCTGAAGGGGTAAGAGAAGAACGCCACGTTGTCCTAGATGCACACGTGTATCGGTCAGTTAAAAGGGCGCTCGGACCTGACCAGAGTCAGCAACAGTTCTGTACCGGTGATGTGTTTCGTACCTTGTCCACTGCCCGCGTCCGGCAAGTCTGTGTTACACCAGACAGGCTCTGGGACGGCACGCCGGACCAGTCTGAACAAGTGTAATAAAATTATAATGAAGCTTTTATTGCAATCACGAATGTTGTTCATGTGTTGTGCGTCTGACTTACTGTTCGGCAACTCGAGGATGAAGTGGACGTATAGATTATCGTACTCGTAACCCTGAGCTGAGACTGAAACGAAAACAAAAGCTTAGTGTTCGCTTTAGAGAAACTTGCTAAAAGATGAGAAAATGTATCCGGTGGTCAGTCTGGGTGTGAAGGGCAGTTCGGCCCTGATATTGGAGTACAGAGAGTAATTACTGATCATGTAAATAAATATGTAAAAATAATCAGGAAACAATGACGATACATAATAACTCACCGATCTCTCCATTCACCATCAGGCGAAGAAATCCAGGAGGCGGCTGAAACAGCAAACAAAGACAAAACGATCGTGCACAGTTCTGTAACCAAGGTTCGGTCGGGTTGGATTCGATTCCACATCATTTGCATTCGAGTCTATTTAAGACTAAAGCACTGGACTAGTAATCAGCAGGTCAACGGTTCGAGCACTAACTGCTGCTGCAGCTGAACGAGACCCTTAAAGCTAAAAATGTCAAATAAATAAGGATGCAAACCCAATCACTTCTGTACCATTTCAAAGTCCTGACCCACCAGGCTGTTGAGAAAATCTTTATGGCGACTGTAGAGCTAAAGAAAAGGAAATTCGGAGTAAATGTCACTTTAATCATTGTGATCATTGTAATAACGCTCCGCTGGAATGACCACGCTCACGTCGTTGTACATGCGCCGCTCCCGCTGCTTCTCCTCTGAACTCATAGGCAGGGAGACGTTTTCGATAAAGAGACGCCAAACGTCCTTCTTCTCTCCGTCCGTCTCCAGCCTGGTGTCGACACAACACGAACACTTATAATAACCGAGGACTGTTATAATAACAGTTATAATAACATATGTGTGTGTCTAACGAACTGCCCGTTACACTCCAATAACAAACGAAACGACAAGCATGGTCATGGGGAGTAACAGAGAAAAGCATCGTCACAAACAGCAACAGTCTAAAAGTCTGGACCTCAGATTGAAGGCAAAGCAGTGAAGAAGTGCTCAGCACCTCTGGTAAGTCATCGTTGACTGGGAGGACATTTTCGTTCACCTGTAAGGTCCTCGTGTGTTGTTGAAGTCGGGTTTTACTGTAATGACTCCGTTGCTGTCGGCCCTGATGGTGCAGAGCAGGTACTCGTTCTCCATCGACCCCAGCCTGAAGAAAAATAAAACCCTATTAAGGTTCAGCCTACGGTCACATCTCAGCCATCAGAATGATGGTTATAATGGCTAGAAGCTCCTGATCTTGAACATCTATATGTACATAAAATGATCTCACACTCACTTTGCAGCCGGTCCCAGATCTGCCATGATGTGCATGGTCTGCATGGGTGTGTTGACAGTGTGGCTACTCTTCATGAACTCTGCCGACGGCTCCCACACCACCACACGAGCTTTAGGAATAACGGCGTCTCTATAAAACAATGCATGAATACACTCGCATGCGTTTGGCGCCTCTGTGGATGAACTGAAAAGATCAGAGTTCTGAGTTCTTACGCCGGTCGTCTGTCTTGGCGCCGGTGCCGGACGTTTGCCATGCGCTCAGCGAGGAAGGTCGGCCTGCTCGGGGTCGGGGTCAGTAAACTCTGAGCCTGCTGCTTACACAGGAAAAACATAACGACAGTATAAACAACAGCGAGCACGTTTGCTACGGTGTCCCCACACGGTACGGACGTGATTTTAAAAAGCCTTCGGGACAGCCAGTGTCATGTCGAGATGCTGCCAGGCTTTAGGGGGACCCGACGTTGGACAGTATTTAGGAGACGCCTTCATTCAAAGCGACTAGAGGGTTAAGAGCCTCGTGCAAGGGCCCAACAGCAGTAACACCGTCCCTTAGATAACAAATCCTGTATCCTAACCATACCAGCTGATACGTGATACTAGTTCCTGCACCAAGACTTTTGGTGTGTCGGTGTATAATATAATAATAATGAAACTGACTTCTGTAGATGGACCACGACGCTCACCTCCTCCCAGTTGGTGAAGCGATCGAAGTCCGTGTAAGTAAAGAGCCGCCGATTCGTTCTTCTTTTGGTTCTTTCCATCTCCATGATTTCGGCGTGATATTGTTTCTCCAGTGGGGTTTGGCATACAGACTCGGTCTGGTACAGGTCCACTTCATACTGCACACAAGCACCATAAACACACCAATAACACCCCTAAACATGCAGGACGTGCCTAATAATAATAATTTCATACCTGACTGAAGAACTTCTCCTGCCAGCCAACAACCAGCTCCTCTGCATCGTTCACTAAGAATAAGAAGGAAAGAAAGACGGCCGCCGCGCCTTTAGTTTTGCTCTAACGGGTGCTGACACGAATGTAAACGCCCCCTAGTGGTTCTTCGAGAGCCCTGTCGTGTAATGGTGGCACCTGATGGTGTTTGGGAGATGAAGGTTTCCAGCTCCAGGGAGCCTCGGTCCGATCGACTGTGCCCGGGTTGCTGTTGTAAGTGGCGGGTGAGAGACGCCGTGGAAGTGACTCTTTCCATCTGGACCCTGGAGTTAGTGAAGAAATGCACCAGATGAATACACAAAACACCTGAACGGGTCGCCTGTCTGTTACAGGGTACGGAGCCAAACACACACACACACACACACACACACACACACACACAGAGGTGTACAGGACAATTTCAGTACCTCCAATGCTGCAAGCAGTAATGCTGCATGTCTTTGGACTGTGGGAGAATTATAAATACATATAAGTCATACAAGAACTCTGTAGCTCAACAAAGTGAGATCTTGTGTTGTGTGTTTTATTTTAATAAAAACTATTTGGGAAATTTTAAGAGTGGGAAATAATTCTTTTTAAGAGTTGAAGTGTATTAGTCTCATATTATGACAGTACCTTATTTTAAAATGCCTCAGTGCATCGCGGGAACGGTAGACGGCCTCCCCGGTGTCGGTGCACCATCCCTCGGTCATGTTTACTAACGTTCCACCGTAGCTGAAGCTACTTGGCTAACATGCTAAGTGCATTTAGCGTCATGCTAAAGCTAACAGAACACAAATGTATAAATGTGTGTGTGTGTGTTTTAAAAAGTTCTGATTTAAACTGCTTGTACAATTTAACTTCACTTTAATAAACGGGTTAAGACATAAAACTGCATGTTTATGTTCGCTAGTTCGCATAAACACTATCTTCTCGACGGCGTCTTGTTGCGTAGTAACGGGTCGCGCTGGTTTCGTTTCCAACCGAACACTACACACTGAGTAGTGCACAGACTGTACAGGCAGTAGTGCACTCGTTAGGCGCACTTTCTAGCCCCGATATACTGGTTTTAACACGCAGCCTGGGAGTCAGAGGATGGGGGAGGGGGAAAGTCGTTTCATGCGCATGCGCCTCAAAGGGATCATAGCGGTCCGTTCACACTGACATCAAATCCCACTACGAAGTGCACTATTTGGAAATTTTACTACGAAGTTCACTAACTTATCCAAAACGAGTGCGCTGTCAATGTTTTAATCTGACACAAGTCTATGCTATTGCTTTAATAATGTGCGCTCAAAATGCGACTATAAGTAGCACCATTTTGTATCAGAGTAGTGAAGTGTGTAGGGGAAAAGGGAACACGGAGTGCATTTGGGATACAGCCCAGGGACCGAAGTAAAACCACGCGTCCTGTCCATGTCATGGTTTATCGTGAGTAGTGTGCTGTGCTAGAAAGTGTGTTGATTCGTTTAAATCACAGTATATGAGTGTTTATATCATCTTAATATTGATTTGTCTTGATATTGCTTTATTTATTGATTGATTTGTTTAAAAGGCACATTCTCAGTCTTGTTGGTGCATGTGAAATATAAAGAATCCAGTATTATTGTGGAATATTTGTAATCATGTTTACTAGAATGTGGAAAACTGTATGTAGATCTCATGGTGCCCTCAGAAGACACGTTTTTCGATTGGACCTGCCCAGGTTACCATTTTGGGTGGGAACCGATCATGCCCTTTACCACCTGTCCAGGAACCTCTTACAACCAAAAGACCCTGGTTTTAAAATTAGACACAGTATCTTGAGGTCACCTGGGCAATACTCAAGGTTCACCCATCCCTCTACAAAGACCTCTGGAGTCTCAAACGAGCTCCACAAGCTAAGCCTGGAAGATCTGGGAAAACCAGGTCCCAAATTACAAATCCTTACAAAGAAATCCCCAAAGCAAAGGGATGTGAGAACAGGTCCCAGCAATGTGCTCGGCGACACCGAGATGGTGTTCGGGGTGACCCCTTGTCTACTCGCGTTGACGCTGGGTCGACGGACACCTGCCCGCCTTTTTGTAAGGCGCTCGGAAGGTCGGCGGAGAGATTCCATCGAAAAGGTTTGTGAGGAAGCGCTTAAGCGTGCCGTTCCCATCCAGCATGTCACCAAGAGAGAGTTGGAGAACATGACCAACGGTGCGGTCCATCAAGGTCTGTGCCTTCAGGCCAGTCCACTGAACTTCGTAACCGACGAAAGGTTAAACACCCAACAGAGCAATAAGGCCATCGGGGACTCTTGGCCGCTGTGGCTGGTTCTGGCTGGCGTGCAGGATCCCATGAACTTTGGGTCCATTCTGCGTTCAGCGTATTTTCTGGGTGTGGACCGAGTAGCGAGTAGCACCCGGGACAGGTGAACTTTTCACTTTGTTCTCAAGTTCATCTTCTCAAAATTCGGGATGTAACGATACAGGACGATTCACTGTACCGGGTTCATGGTTATATTTTTTTAAACAAGAGGAAACTGAAGACAAATTCTGGCAAAAAAAAGGTTTTGTTTAGAATTTTTGAAAATACTTTAATTCACTTTCTCTTTCATTTACAATAAACTAAAAACTAAGTCCAAAAAATGTTGCAGCAGTGCCCTCTGCTGTTTGAATTGAATATGGATCGTGCCTGAAGTGAATCGATTGTTAGTGAATCGTTACATCCTTAATCTTAAGTGGTTAAATGATTAACATTTTTAATTTACCTGCATGTTTATCTCTCAGTATAGCTTAAGAATTTACATTTAAAGGTATATATATATACATTATATATATAGTGGCAACACCTTTTTAGTCAGTCTGGGTAAAAAAAAGTTGGAAATCATCGTCGGATGACCTTCCTGACACAGCCCTCCCTATTTATCTGGGCTTAGTACAGACACGAAGTACCTGTAGGGTGATTCAGTGTCTACAACTAATCACATGGCATGTTTTTGGACTGTAGGAGCAAAACAGTTCTTCTATCCGAGGGTGAACGACAAAAGCAACCCTGAGAAACTGGATGTGTGTAATATTGTGTGTGTGTGTGTGTGTGTGTGTTCGGTATTGGGTTGTATTTGTGCACATATAAGCAGCGGTACGAGAAGTAAATGTGTTTTTGTTTTGTTCCAGCTGCCCGTTATCACCGGTGGTGAGCAAAGCCAGTTCTGGTGTCATGGAACTGATGCAAGTTTATGGTTACAAGAATTTAGCCGATATGCTAAAGGTACGGAAATGGCGTCAGTTACCAGATTCATCCGCTAGAGGGCAGAAACACCTCAGCGATACGTTTCAGTACTGTCACGTGACTCAGTCATTTTTCTGTCACAACTTAACGAACTTCGACAGTAAATTTATTCGCGATTTCTTTAATTCTGACCGAGTTCTGTAACAATGATTTAATAAAACATCAAGCTTCAGAAAAACAAAGATATTTTATCAATACTGATCATCTTTCATCTTCATTTTTACTGCTCGTGTGTCACAGAAACAAATAAAAGTGACTTTCTCACATTTAAACAGATTTTATTTCACATTGATAGTAAAATTCTGTTATTTATGAGGTTCTGGTGTTTAAAAACGTCTCGACTGAAATGAGCGACTCACATAAAGCGAGTCCCTGATTGCAGCTGAAAGTTTTACTACCTCTTGTTGTAAGTGAGGTGATTGTAGCGCACACAGGATGAGCTAAAATTCTGGTCTAGCTGGTCTGAACGAAGTTAAAATCAAACCAACATCTGTAGTAGCCAAAAAAAGTCAAGATTTATTTAGAAAAATGTTAGTAACCCAAAACAAACCGACAGTGAGGCTCCGTTCACCATTGATGCTTATAAAAAATTGTTTAGTTACTGTGTTCATCCATAAGGTAAACACATGACAAATATGATGGTTGTTACAATTTAAGAGTTCTAATTCATCCCCAAAGTGCTTAGTGAGAGCAACAAATGATCGTGGGATGTCAACATACATGGACAATCGTTTTAGCTAATAGTAAAACCACATTCTTACCCCGTAGGAGAAACTCCGACAGGGATGGCAGACGATTGGCACTGTTGGATATGAAGAGGCCGACAGTGGAGCCTCGGTCGTTCCATGTTCCCAGTTCAGGATGTCCAAACCCACCCTGCTCCTGATGGGTACGTTTAATGACTTCATCTGTTCACGAGCGCTGGCTGTGCTTATAAACATTTACACACTAGGGGGCAGTGAGCACAAGCACTCAACACAAAAGACACAGAAATGAAAACAAATGTATGTTTTATTATAATCGGACCGAGAATTATATGCGGCACCGTTGTAAACGCTAAACGGGTATTGCAGTGCTTTCTAGCATAGTTCTGGTTCATACCTGCTCCTACAGCCCTAGTAAATATTTTTTTATAGACGTCGATATGTCGATGAATGTATGAGTCTTGACCCCTGCCAAGGTCGACTGACCCTGCAGCCGTTTGTGTATTTAGGTGGTGAAGGTTCGGGTTTGAGTCCTGAGCTGCGAGATCTGTGTGACCTCTTCTTGACCGTTCCTGCCAGAAAGGCTCTGCACCCTGCCGTGGACTCGCTCAACGTCTCGGTGGCCACGGGTACGATCTGATCCACCCCACACCGCCCCCGTGTGTCTGCTTTAATCCTAATCCCGTTTCTCTCTTCTCAGGAATCCTTTTGCATCGTCTCCTCTCTGGAAGGTCATGATGATGTTGATGATCATGTTGCTGGTTTATTTACTCGCGCCGCGTCTCATTTGCTCCCCACGGTGCTTAACGACTGGATTAGATCATCAATTAGACATCAGCTAATTGACCCACCAGAGAGCATCGATCCGAGGCCGCAGCCTGGCGAAGTTCTCCAGAAACAACTTCACCTTTTTTTTGAAGAATGAACACGAGGGGAATTGTTTGAGACGTCGAGACCACCGAGAGGACAAATAACAACAAATATCTCACAAAGTAAAAGTTTGCTAATTGAACGGGGCGATCAAGGACCGAGACGTTTGTTAAGCGAAGTTGTAATTGTCTCGTATCCTGAATATTTATTGACATGAAATCAATGCTTGTAAAATTTAGTCGGTGCTTATGTTGTGTTTTCGAGCTGCAACAGACTCAAACTAGGGAAGGGTAACCAAGGGTAACGGGTACGACTCAAAACGGGTTAAAAAAAATATATGTACTGTATATACTTCTACAATATATTGCCAAACGTATTCGCTCCACCATCCAAATGATGTGAATCAGATGTGAATGATCTGAAAAATGAAGCACCTCAGCATGCAGTTTGTTTTAACAACATTGTGGGAATAGTTTACTGTCCACTAGTCCACAAAACAACCTCTATAAAGTCTAGAGAGTCTGGTTTAATGTTGATAAACTCCTGCACCAGAGTCCCGATTCACGACCACCCCAATAGAAACACTTTTGGGATGAATTGGAACGGACACCGAGAACCGGTATTCAGTATTAAGTAACAAGCTCAGTATTGTGACATCACAAATGCACTTCTGGTGAGGAGAACAGTCCTCAACCTCGTGGACAGAATCCCAGAAGAGTCGAAGCTGTTCTCAGTGTAGAACGGTGAAACCGACATTATATTGAACATTATATGACTTAAACATATGTGAGTCGAGGCAGGTTACTTTTGGTAACATTGTATTTGGGGGAAAATCAACGTAAACAACGTTTTAACAAGTGATAACGAGTAAAAAGTGGAATTATTAATTTTCCACCTCAGGTTGAAGACGATCCACAGAAATCCGATCTGAGGAGCTCCAGTACGGGACGGTTCACAATTAAAGCAGAACGGGCGAGCGGGACAGGGCGATTAACCCACTAACGCTGTAGAACATTAGACCTCTCCTGTCTCTCTCTCTCTCTCTAGCCCGGGGCGAGAACGGGACATTAGACGAGATGGTTTAACGTAATGACCCGTTGTGTGATTTTTACAAGGCAGAATGATCTGCAGCACCGAGTGATGATGGATTTCTTACAAACGAATCGACATTAACAGAAAATTCATAAAACTAATTACCTAGTCTGTAAACTAATAAATTATTTGGTGTCGTTTTTATCCACCAGGTGTCCTTTTCTTTATAAGAACCGACTTATTTATCCAGGCTCAGGACTGGCAGTACAAGGCACCGGCTTTAGTAGCTACGCTCGGTACGTGAAGTGTCTCTGTCTGCGATTCGTCTGACTTTTCGGCACTAGTCGTGTTTTTGGATTGTGGCAGGACACCCACACAGACAAGAGGAGAACATACAAACTCCAGGCTCACTGCTGGTGGCGGTAAGGAATGGGCGTGGCTATGAATCGGCTGTTTTAAGCAGCTCTGAGTCAGTACATTTTCAAATGTGGCTCTGAGCGTGGGTGTGTGTGTGTGTGTGTGTGTGTGTGTGTGAGATGGTTGGACGCTAATGCAGCATGACACCTCAGAAATGAGATGCCGGTTGCCATGGCAAAGAGCCAGAACCACCCCCCACCCCCTACACGGCGGGCGAACGCCACACGGTGTAAATGATGTTTGATTAGTATTTAGTGCATGTGCATTACACGCCGCCGCGTCGTCTCATGGCGTCCAATCAGCATCCTGATGCGGTGGGCCGGGGTTCGTGGGTTTAACTTTACTTCCCTGAAGTTTAACGTTGCATTAAAAATGACAGATTTTTACAGAACTGGGCTTGTGATTGGAAGGTTGGCGGTTTGATTCCCAAAGTCGACAGGCACAGTTTCAAACAAGATCAGTCCGGTCGTGACCCGTCGACTCTCGGAATCGAACCGCCGACCTTCCGATCACAAGCCCGGTTCTGTAACCGCCGGGTCACAACTGTTTCCATGATAAACAGAAAGTTTGAAATCAGTGAGTTGGATTAGTAACTTTACTCAGAGTTGGAGAGTAATCACGCTTGTCCGTGAGTACGACTGAGTATTCCAGTGTTCTTCCGCACCTCTGGATATTGATTAGCATGTGCTAACTCGAATTCTTAGCTAATAGACTCCAGATTTCTACATCGGCCAATCAGTGACTGGCCGTGATGCGAGCCTGTCTCTGATTGGTTAGCGTAATGATGATCGACAGCTTCTCCACCCGCCTCTACTCATTATCGGTTCAAATGAGAGCGAGCGAGTGAGAGCGAGCGAGGCAGATCAATGTAAAGCGAGTTACTCAAAGGTGACCGTGTCCAATTACCACGTGCCCTGCTGCCGGGGCCCGACCTCGGCTAAGTGCCAGAGGTGTGGGAGACTGTAATGACCGGCGCCTCTGGCCCCTCTCTCGGTCCAATCGGAGTCTGGCCGTGTCGGCGGGAGCGTGACCGCGGCATGAAGCGGCTAATGCAGCTAATGGTCTGGTGGGGTAGGACTGGGTGAGGTGGGGTAGGACTGGGTGAGGTGGGGTGGGCAACAGGGATTTAGTACGTTCCACTCCGGCCTAAATTTGGGGGTTTTATTCGGGATTTGAGGAAAAAAGAAAAAAGCTTTCACGTCAGATTTTGTGATTTCGAAACCGTGATGGGACGGTCGCCGTGATCGGACGGTTGCCGTGATGGGACGGTTGCTGTGATGGGAGGGTTGCTGTGATGGGACGGTTGCTGTGATGGGACGGTTGCTGTGATGGGAGGGTTGCTGTGATGGGACGGTTGCCGTGATGGGACGGTTGCAGTGATGGGACGGTTGCGGTGATGGGACGGTTGC
>JAOUQU010316083.1:0-23282 GCA_028566735.1 Ammoglanis amapaensis
CTCAGCTTTTACACACATAGGAATGATTTCTCTGCATTTAACCCAATCTGTGCCATAAAAAACATTTACATACACTAGTGGATACATACTAGGGGGCAGCAGTGAGCACACTTGCTCAGCACAGTAGGCAACCTTAGGGGTTCAAAGCCTTATCTACCAGTTCTCGAACCCAGTTCTCGAAAGACCACTGAACATATCATTTTAAGTGATGTTTTTATAATGTATATGTAGGGGGACAGGTATGATTAAATAGATCTCAGCTTAAATGTTTACTCAATTTGTCAATCATTTAATAATTTATCAGCAAAACATGGCTAAAATACCCTCATTAAATCAGTAGGAGAGGTGCTGGGAAGATGATGGACAATAATAGATTCGAATGATCATCACTCATTATGCTTTTTCTCGATTTCCAGGTTTTTCTCAAATGATGATCTGTTTCTACTATGGTGGGAAACTCATGTGGAACACTGTGACCACCAACCCGGAGGGCTGCCGCATTTCTCCATACCAGTCCTCCGTTGGCAACACACCTCTCTATGGCCCTGACAGCCTTCAGACTATTCGCTTCCCATCTGTCGATCAGATCGAGAGTGATCGCCAGCGCTGCGTCACCCGCAAGCTCTTCGGCCACTTGGAGCGTGGTGTACTCCTGCGCGCCAACAGAGAGGGCATCTTCATCAAACGTCTCTGTCAGAGTCGAGTGTTTTGGAGTGGCCAAGACTCCCAGTACAACTCCAGTAGCAGCAAGCTGGAGCGAGATGCTGTGATCAAAATCTTTGACACTGGAAGGTTTTTGAATGGTAGGAAACAGAATGTTTAGTACAGTCTGGTAGATTTACTGTCGAGCAATTGTGTGTTAACCAGTATTGTTTCTTAGCTCTTCAGATGTATAAAGACAACCAGTATCCGGCCCCAGATCCCACAGTCACGCTGTGTTTTGGAGAGGAATTTACTGACTTCAGTACTGCAAAGAACAAGCTAATTATTGTGCAGGTAAATGGAACAGGGTTCTTAAAACTCAGTTTTCATTACAATTTTAATTATAATAAATTGTTCTATGTTTAATATGCGCACAAGCAATACAAAATGATATAGCAATTATGTATAATTAATACTATTGTTATTTCTATTATTATCATCACGTTTTATATTGTTTTATTATTTCAAATGGTGCTTTTTCTCAATATTATCGCTATTGTTATTATTATTACTAAATATTGTAATTACTTTTTAATTCTATTATTATTATAAATAATATATTTTATACATATGCAATACAACCATATTTAAAATAATATATTCGGAAATAATAATAAATTATCTACATGTACATACATAACTAAAAACGTTTCGTTCTAGTACACTGTACTAAACATTAATAAATTTAAATATCAAAACATAATTATTCTTATCATTCTTGTTAAATTGTTGTTGAAATAACACCAATGCTAATTATTAACTACTGATACAACTATTTTTTTATTATTATGATTAATAAATCTTATCCGTGCTACACACATATGCATATGATTGGCTATGTA
The DNA here is from genome assembly GCA_028566735.1 of Ammoglanis amapaensis. Classification (NCBI taxonomy): domain Eukaryota; kingdom Metazoa; phylum Chordata; class Actinopteri; order Siluriformes; family Trichomycteridae; genus Ammoglanis; species Ammoglanis amapaensis. The sequence goes on from JAOUQU010316083.1 coordinate 1,545, forward strand.
TGAGATGGTGAGGATCAAAGGATGGAAGCCTTGTGATTGATTCATATCTCCAGGGTATTCAGTTCTGGCGTCTAGTGTTTGACACAGAAACCAGAAAAAATAAGCAAATATAATAATAAACAATGTAAACATATAATACAACACAATCTCTAAATTTCCAGAAGCCTTTGCTCAAACTCCATGATTTAATGAGTTCCTTTAAACAAGTTTCATTTATTTTTTACTTCGAGATTTCAATTTCCATTGTCTACCAAAATTTTTATAAAAATAATAATGAACAAATTAGGTTTTTAACAATTTATTGGGTCAAATATTTAGTACTGGTTATCCTGTCCTGCTTATCCTCTTGGCTCAGTGTTTTTAACCTGGTTTGTATCCGAACAGATCACTGCAGTGAACTGTCAGCAGCTACTGGATGCAGTAAGTTCCCGCAGATCTCAGTACAGCAGTGGAAACATGGATATCTCAGATGAGATGGCCAGTGATCATATGGCTCGCATTTACCAAGACCTTTGCAGCTACACTGTTCCTCAGCGGCCTCCCTGCTACAGGGAAAACATGTCAATTATTGCCTAAAACAGATCTGACGCCAGCTCAAATGAACCCGCACTTCACATACAGCATTTTAATAACAGCATTTAATAACAGTAATAAGCATTAGCAGCATGGAATGCGTTGTAGTTTGGCTACATGTAGCGTTGTACTCTTTAGGGTATTTGTTCTCAGGATTTTCTCTTTTGTTAAAATTTCATTTCTAAGCATGAAAAGCTTATTTTTATTACATGTGTTTTTATATGACCCAGCTTTAAGGTTTTCTATTTTTTTCTTGATGAACCTGGCATTTACTGTAAGTTGAAAATAGATAGGTTTTACTATCTTCTTATTTTTTTTTACCAATGTTGTTTTGTAAAAATGTTTTGTGTTAATATTTTTGAAATAAATCTTAAATATAAAATACGTTTTGCTACGTATATTATTATCCTTATTGTATCAGGATTTAATTATAATATTATAGCCCAAGGATGAGTAGGGGGATTTTCCACTGCAACCCAGCATTGTGAGTCTAAACTCCCTGGTTCAAATCTTGAACTCTAGAATTTTAGTATTTAGAGTACTCTTTTCACCACTGTGCTTTTACTCTCACGCATTTAAGCACAGTGAAGAGAAACACACATTCACACACATTATTGAGCACACTATTGCTGTGATCGGCAGACCTAGCCACATTATTCGGGGAGCAGTTAGGGCACTTCAGCCATGATATGTTGACTCTGAGAACCGAACCGTCAATTTCCCGATCACAAGCCCAGTTCACCACCAGACCACAGCTGCTCCAAGGAGAGGATGAGTTTCCAAGCGATCACAAATTGCTAAATGGTCTTAGGATGGCAAATATTCATCAAATGAATGTTTGATCTGCCATTCTTACAATGCTTTTTAGGTGGCATGATGGATAAGTGGGTAGTACTTCTGCCCTAAATAAAAAAGTCCAGGGTTCAATCCCAAGGTGGGGCAATTCAGATTCTTCTTTTGTGGACTCCCTTTGCATGTACCCCGTCTCAGTGTGAGTTTATGTCTTTTGCTTTTGGTTCCTCCCACAGACATTACTGTGCTTAATGTCAAGCTTATAAACTGAATTTGCTTGTGTAATAAATACATATGTCATGAATGTAATCCAAAGTTTAAAATGTGACATAAAAAATCATAAAAAATGCCATTAATAACGCTGTGTAATCTGAGTAGGGACAAAGAGAGAAGCATTAAAAACAATCATAGGGCTCGAAAGCAGGGGAAACATGTTCCATGTTCAGTGTAATTTAATACGTATATTCAACCACCTGGCAATTCAGCATGCAGGGTTTTTACCTTACAGAAAGAACCTATTTGTCTGACTACCAAGTGCTAACATGAAAATCAGGTGGGAGTTTATGGGTACTATTTTTTATTATTGTAAGCTGAAACTCTTATTTCCCAAGAAATTAAGTCTTAATGGTACACCATTCAGTGACATTTGTCATAACTGTGTTATTCCATTTTGTGACCACATTTTTGGAAGGACCTTTTTATAGCAAAAGTAAGTTCAGTGATATGAATTTGGGATGTGTGATGCAGTGTCCTTAGAGCACTGGCCTTAGTCATGCTTTTAAAGTATATTATGTCCTAACGTAGTGGAAAGCTTTTTTATCCAGATCCAAAGATTCAGAATATTATCTTAATATTAGTTTTAAATTTTGAAATGTGAGAGATCCAATGCCTTGCAATTTTTTTCATGGTACACCTACAATGAATAATTGTTTTTTGCTGTGATCCACTTAATTAGTCAATAAAGTCCCCCAGTGATTATTTTTTCTCACTATAAATACTGCACACCAGAAAAGTCAGAGGTCAAACGTAAATATGTATAAAATTTGTATAAAACAAATACCCCAACACCTTTGTACATCTCAAGGAGCATTGTTCAGTCCCTAGACTCCTTCCAGATGGCACAATCACAAACCTATCAAGACATGATTGCCCATATCTACATACAGCTTAGCCAAAATGACCATGTCACGTTCGCAGAACATGGCAGATCAGACCAAATTTTACTGCCTGGTCTACATGCAAAACTCAAAAAATGTGTGATAGAAAACTAACACCATCATCACACTAAACACACCATGCTATAAAACATGGTGGTGGTAGCGTCATGCTGTGGGATTATTTTCATTAGCAGGGACAGTAAAGACTTTCAGAGATCTTGTCAAAACTTGTCAAATGATTTTCTTGTGATAAAATGACCCACTCATAATCCAGGTTTGGAGATGAATACATATGCACACCAGCGACAAAGTTCAAGTGTTGAAGTGCATGGATGCCTCTGCTGTTTATTGGATAGCCACTGAGAGTATTTCATAAAAGAAAAAGAAAGAGAAAACTGGTGATTGTTCCTCAACTGAGTAAAAGTGAAATAAGGAAGAGAGGGACTCTCTTACACAAAGTGAGGATCCCTGTAGATGACACATTGTAAATATCCCCTCTGTCTGCCCTTGGCATCCCTTGCCACCCTGGAAACTACCCAACCTATTCCTTTTTTTAATGTGGACATTTGAGGTAAAAATGACACGGCATCCCACAAGAACATCTAATGTACATTTTATTTTACTCATTCTTTAAATAAAATAAGCTAGCCATTTACACATTTACATGGGGGGCTGGGGGGTTGATATAGTAAAAGTGTTGACATAAATAATATTTAATCAATATATTGGAAAATAAAATAGTTGTTGTTAATAATAAAGTAGATTTTTGTTGATCATGTATTGATTAGGTCTCCATGCTTTATTATAAATATATTCAAATTCAAATTCAAATTCAATTTGTCATTACACATATACAGATGTACAGTACTACAAAATGTTTCTCTTTGCATATCCCAACTTGTCTGTTCCCAAGTTTGGGGTCAGAGCGCAGGGTCAGCCGCAGTACAGCGCCCCTGGAGCAGACAGGGTTAAGGGTCTTGCTCAAGGACCCAACACAGTCCCCCACTACCATAAACTATGCAATCGAGAATCCCACATTTGGGGAATACGCAGGGGTCAGCACTACCAGAGTGCAATGGTTGAGCCTCGCCCAGGGTGAACCACCTTCATGATCATGGTATCTCCCCTGCCAGGTAAGTATATACACCATTATAGAATATGCAAGAAACAATGAAGTATTTGGACTGAGAGTAAATACTCACACTTTCTCACTCTCTGTTCCTCTTTCAAGGTTTGCAGTGCTCTTTTGACCAGCCTGGAGTCGGCTGAGTGAGACAGAAAGACTTTAAAGTGAACTGCGTAGGGGCTGTTATATTTTTCTCTCTCAGCTGAAATGAGACTTTCAATCAGATGATGTTAAATGAGCAAATGGGGATTTATATAAATCACTAGTCCTCACATGACTCATAATCATTCCTTATTTTTTGTCAGTGATCATTCTCACCAGCAATGTCATCCTGGTAGCACAAGTAGAAAAATACTCTGAAGAAAGTTTCAGTCAATTGCAGGGCATCACATTCTCTAATCTTCACAAGTGGTTTGAAGCTCACCACTTGTGAAGCAGGTGAATCTGTGTCCGTACCTGTCATACCATAAAAACCCTAGCTATTAACCATTCTAACCATAACTATTCTCCCATAGTGAGGCCGGGCCTTTAAATAAAGTAGAAAACATTGATAAAAAGAAAATAACTTAGTCACCAGAAATACATTTACATACAATACACTTCTTATACAGTTGATGGTTATGTGCGTTGCTCAAGGACCCAAAAGCAGTAGTGGTGAGCCAGAGGCCTTTCGTTACTAGTCCAGTATCTAAACCACCAAACAACAAGCTTGAGCTGCTAATAATTGTGACAGTATACAGCCTCAGCAATCAAGGTTTAACCCACAGAGTCCCCTAACTAACACATACCAACTGGGGATAGAACCCAGGACTGCTGTGAGGTGACAATGCTACATGTAATGATGCTAACCAATGCTAACTGTAGCCAAACATCCTGCCCTTTAGGAAGTCTATTTTAAATATTATTATAAAGTATTGAAAAAGGAAGTTGTGAACTGTTTGGTACTTTGCGTGTAGCTTGCTTTGAATTTTGTAATTTTGTGACTCATAAGTCACCCGATGGAGCATCGTGAATTGTTCTTTGCTTTTTTATTATTTAAGATATTATTTTGTATTTTGGGGTGTTTCTATGCTACACCTATATATATTAAAAGTCTTTACCACACATGTCGCACAAGTCAATAGTTTGAACACATTTTATCTTTTGATTGGTTTACTTGATTTATTATTTACATTTTACACACCTCCAAACTTTGTTTTGATGTTTGGCCTGGCCTCCACAGTCACCTGACCTAAACTTATTGAAGATTATCTGGTATATGTTGAATTGCATCGTTAAGTCAAAGCAGTCAACAAGTGGTCAGCACCCCTGGGAACTTCTTCAAAACTACTTCAGGAAGCTACCTCATAAAGTTTATTGAGATAATGACAATAGCAAAGCCAAGTGCAATATTGAAAGATGAACACCAAGTTCTGCTTAAAATCATTTAAAATATTAAACACATACTGGTTTGTTTAACTTTTTATTATTGGTTATTACATAATTTCACTTGTTCCTTCATATTTTGGATGTCTTCAGTATTAAGTCACGGTGTAGAAAAGTGTCCAAACGTTTGAATGGTACTGCATCTGTATTACATACTTTCACCAAACTTGAAAAATTTAACTTTCCTATCATTTAAGTATCTAGAGCTCAGTTCATTAAGTTGAAGAAGGTTAAAAATAAGTCACTTTTTGTGACCTATAGAATTCCCTGACATGAATCTAATTACATCAACTGTGAGCCAAAAGTTTTTGCACATTCTGTAAACTTGCACTCCCATTTTTTCCGATTTTCCAAAAAGGATCTAGTTGCACTGGGTGAGGAACATTTAATTAAAAATGAGATGTCCAATACATTCAGCAATAAGCAATAGATTAGAACACGTGATGCATTTCCTTGTAACCATTGTTCTGTTTGTTGTCTAGTCTGAGATGTATTGCAACACCACTATGTGGTGACAGTTGCTATCCACAAGAAGTGACTAAGTCATTGGAAAAAAGCAGCACACAATGTAACTCAGTCGCCAGGAATATAGTTAGACAAATGGATTTTTCTAATTAATTTCATTAATATGTGGTTAATTTGAAACAAAATGACTGTGTTGTGAAAACTTAACTGAGCGGGTAACAAAGCAGCAACTGGCACAATATAGTATCTAAATTATTGGCATCAGCCTTTTCAGGAACAAACTCACATTTTGGAAACTGAACAAATCAAAAATCTACCAGCATAAATGCTAAGTCTAGGCTGTTTAAGGACCTAGCCTACCAATAGCTTCCAATAACATAAAATATATCTGTTGACTTACTTTTTCAAGTAAGGTGCACAGTTGCAGATGTCTGCAAGTGCTTTGCAGTCTGGGGTATAGTTTGTTTTTACAATATAAAAGAAGTGAATCAAGTAAAGAATCCCTGAAATTCATACTCAATATGATTTATAGAAGTTACCTTGTTTTAAGTTCATTAATCAGCACTTTCAAGTTCATCGGTTTATTCCACTCATGTGCATCACCTGTAAGTTTGTTTGTTCTTTTTATTTATGCAAGCATATAGGCTTGTGTTTGTGTGAAAATAATACAGCATGCAAGATTGTAAGTTAATCCCGAGCATGCTCTATTTGTAGTCATACTGTCTTGTTTAACTACTAACTAGTAATAAATAAACACATTTAACTAGTAATTAATTTAATTTATAGTTATTCTTTCACTTTTGCTCTTCTATATATAAGCATCTGTTGGATTCTTTTCGTTGCTTTATTGAAAACGAGTCGGAAGTGATATTTTTTTTATGTAAAATATGTTATGGTGCTGTGATTTTACCATGAAATATCACAGAACACTTCTCAACCAATCAGATTGTGAAACCAGAACTAACTTGTATTACTAGCCAGCAACATCTGCAGCTTTTTGTTAAATCAAATGACAGAGATATAAAAGAAGATAAAAATGGTAGAGGAGATCCCTGCAAACTCTTCAGATGCAAAGCTGAATGACAAAGAGAACAAATGAGAGTCGATGAGTGAGGGTGTTCTTAATATACAAGATGAAAGTCCCTGATAAAAAACAAAGGCGGATGTCATCGCCAAGACCTGTAGATGATGTCCTCCATGATTAAATGTATCATTTTTTTGTGATGAGAAAGAGAAAAAGATTTATGTTGTGCCCAGTCAGACAGATATTTTCCTGTCAGAAATGTGGGGTTTGTCTGTGTATCATCACTGAGAAATGCCCACACAACCGATTTCTACAGTTCCACATATAGTGAATAGTAAGAGTGAGAGTGATTGTGAGAGTCGGAAGCACTGGTGATTATTAGTACGGTCCATATCATTTTTGAGTGTATTTTTAAAGCTACAAAAATAATTGCAGCTACTTTATGATCAAGAAAGAAACTATTTTACTTTTAAAATTAAATGTATTTATACTTTACTATCATTACAGACATTTTACAGCTGTATAAACAAATAACATTTTTTTTCATCATCTTAAACTTATTTTTTGTTAACCTTTGGGCTTCTTCACAACTAAGTTGTTTTATTTTTAAAAAATGAGCTTGTTGGTCTGGATTTAAAATATACAAAGTTGCTGTGTTTCTGTGAACAATATTATAAATATAAAACATTTTGATGGACTTCATTGAAAACACATAGAACACTACTAAACTCTGCTCCAAATAGTCACTCGTGTTTACTTATGTAACATTATGAGATTTGAAATGAGTGAACGATACTTGAATTTTTTTAATTATGCAACAATACCACAATTTTCAAAAACTAATTTTCATAATTTTAGCATAATTTGTATTATTACAAATTTAAATTGCTAAATGGTTGTAAAATTGCATTAAAATGATACAATAGCAAACATCTAGATAGTATCAAAGAAATCCAAAAACAGCTAAAATAATGAAACAAAGACCATAAATAACAATCAGTGAGGAATTAATGACTTATTATTAAACTGTTCCATTCCAGATTACATCACAGAAATTCAATGGTCAGTACAGAAATGATATATTATTGCAAACAAACACGTTTTAGTATTAACTGTAAAGGAATTATAAATGTGTTAAAAGTGAACAAAATGCATATATACAATACATTCGACTGGATGTAAACAGTTAATAAAAGCTACAGGTTATAGCACCAATTTTAGTTTTGGTATTCTTTGAACAGCCACTGCTTTTTGGAAATCAAAATCGATTGAGGAAGGAAAAATGAACATATATTGTGTGCATCCTATGCACTTAGTTTGTAAGTTTGTATGGTTTGCAGAGCTTGCATTGCACCACAATGCTGATGCTGGAATTTGATGAAGAACTTAATATGACTGCTGCATCAGCAAAGATTTCTCCAGAATTAAGTCCACTGTGTGATTCCCCATGAATGCTTGCATCACTGACACCACAAGCTCTGTATGTGAATGGTCTGAACATTTTTGTTTTCCTTGAAATGTGTGTAGCTGCAGTAATTGAAAAGAGGATGTACGGTGAAATTATTTCTAGCTGCAAATACAAAAAGGATATGCATATTCTTGGAAGATGAACTCTTGTTAAAGAAAGGATGTTTTTATGATTCTAAGTGTAATGGTTGAACACCAATTCAACTGGGATGCTCTAAGTGTGTTATTTCAAATAATACCTAGACTAAAATAAATTAATCCTTTTCACATTTTAATTTTCTATGTGATACAAATGACGTGGAAGCACCGTAGGTTGATGCTTCACCATTACTTGCAACAGATTCTGTAATTTTGAACACATGTGTTTGCTAAATGTTGTAAAAGAAAATGACCAAATAAACAATCAGTATGTATATTAATGGATCGGTAGAAAAAAACATTCAATGTTTACTTATGTATTAATAAAATGGTTAATGAAGCTGAATTTTTGTTTCTTTAACTTACACTTTTTGCTTTGATGACAGCTTTGCACTTTGCTTTTTCATCAACAGTCTCTCAATCGGTTTCATGAGGTAACCACCTGCAATGGTTTTCTAACAGTCTTGATGGAGTTCCCAGAGGTTCCGAGCACTTGTTGGCTGGAGGTGTGTAAAACGGGAACTGTAAATACATAAGGAATGTTCCCAGTAAGTATGTATACCTATACTTATAAAAAACTAATTAAATTTATGGTACACTTAACAGGACTGCCATTGGGTCAAATTGATGTCATTGTCCCGACCCGAAGATCTCCTGTACCCACCCCGCAGTTCACTAACAACAAAGATCACATTACATCAAAACATTTAGATATTAAAAATACAATGTAATCCACAGCTGTACAGCAGCCATGATACGTGTTCTCCTACAAACCAAAAGTTGCTGTTCAGTTTACAGTTATTAACATTTCAGGTGCGTGTAAAAGTAGGCCCAGCTTTTGTTCATTATTAGATTAGGAACTGAGCTGAGTCCTTAGAGAAAACAACTGTGTATATTATGCAATGAGAGCTAATGCTCTGGGGTATTTGTGGTCCTTTGAGAGATGGAGGTGTGCATGTGCTTAAGAGAGAGAGAGGAACTGTATGAGGTGTGAAGAACTCTCTCTCTCTCTGTTTGTGTGTGTGTGTGTGTGTGTGTGTGTGTGTGTGTGTGTGTGTGTGTGTGTGTGTGATCACACCATTTCTTAGTGGCCAATTGCACTGATATATTTCTCTAAATCAGTTCAGTCGAAACCTGCCTACAAAAAAACAACCCCCCCAACATACACCAAATTTAGTACAAGAAGTACAGGTACGAGAGCCACACATGAAAACAGGACATCTGCAGCCAACCACGAGTCATATTTAATTGTAAGCATTTTAAATGCTTCACAGCTATTGTTGTAAGTAATTGATAATCAACATTTACAAAAGTACAGTTATTCGTTTCCTACTAATATTATTCAACAATTATTACAGTTATGCCGAACAAGTAATTGTGCAGAACATTTTAATTCTTGGCACAAAATTACACAGTATATAATTTTAATACAGTGTATAATCCGTGTCTTCAGGACCATTGAGCTGTGCAACAGTCATAAATGTACATTCATTTGAAAACCAATAGAGTGACGGTGCTGCTTAGTTTGCTGCTGGGTTTTCATGTGCAGTGTAGACTAAACTTTTAATAGATTAAATAAACATTATTATTAATAATCATTGTAATAGACATTATTTTTATTACTCATTACTAGTTAAGGAGAATGATGTTAAAAATAAAGTTTTACTAATGACATTTTTTTAGTAATGAGTAAAAGGGTTTTCAAAAGCGTCTTCGTGAACAACAGCTATAGTGATATATTTACATTCAGGACAAAAGAGAACACGACAAAGGAGCAGATATCGGAATAGGTAATTCCAATTCAGCTTACATTCTAAGTAATGAATATTAGCATCAACAATACTAAATAATTAGCTCACTAACTCACTAACTCACTAACTCGTGCCCAACACTGATTAGTCAATTACTTTGTTGTCAGTACTTGTAAAAAGGCTTGCTATTATTGCATTTGCGGTGGCACTTAAAGCCTCAACTCACTGAACCTTTACCCAGTTTGATGCTGACATTTTCAAAGCGCCTCCATTGAGATGAACTGTTTGACACGACAACAAAAAGCAACTCAGACAGTGTGAACAACAATAAGATGAACAAAGCTTACTGCACCATGACCAGTGCAAATGAGTTTAGTGTTCCTGTGCATTTCTTTTTATACATTAAATAATGATATGCTTTTTCCCTTTTAATGATAAGCTTTTTAGACTCGTAGTTGGGTGAGCTGATTTTGTTAATTTCTTAGAACACAAAAGTGAAACTGTGTGGAAAATACAGCTAAATACACATCCGGGTAGATTTGATGGTTATTCCACGAAAATACACAGTTGTCATTAGTAATTGAAGCAAAGTGCCAGTTTGTGCCAAGGTCTTGATCTGAGTCTTATGATCACATTGTCAAACTGCCCCCCAAAACAATATTAGTTAAACCATAAACATGGTTCATTTAAGCTGGTACGACATACAGAATGTACATTAGTGTGAAGCCAAAGTTTACAGAATTACATTCTGGAGCCTCCGATTACTGGCGTATTTATTAATTTAGTTATAAGATATAATTATTAATTTTCAAATTAAAGTGCAATGTTAGTATAATTGTTATTTTTATGTGCAGATTTTTTTCTCCAGTATCCATATAGGTATTCCTTTGATTTCCTCCAACAAACCGTTTTACATTTTTTAAGACGTTAAATAATTTTGTGTTACCAAAAATGTAATGATGCAATGTTTTAAAAATAAATAACTTAATATTTAGTACATACTTTGTTTACTTAAAAACATGTATGTTTGTACTATGTACTAAAATGGTGTAAAACATTTATAATGTACTTTCATTATTATATCCATGCAAGAATAGTCATAACTAATGTTCGGTCTTTGATTCTCCAACAAGAACTTAAAAGTTGTTGGAAACTAAGAAAGTAAAAAAAAAATCCAGATTTTTGTAAGAATGTCACATGACTTTGGTGATGCAATTACAAGCCAAATGTCTCTCATATACTAAACAAATACTACAAAGTGACTACATCAAGCATTTTTGGTGCGTAGTGGCACACAAATATCTATTATTACAGTAAAAACTACGATTATTTTAAATATTTGCTTGTGCTACGACTGCAGCATGTCAAAGAGCAGCAGAGTAGTTTCCTACTAGCACACTAGCTCCGAAACTCACACTGCGTTGTCACTATTTGGCTGGAAACCACTTTAGCCATGCACTCTAGATTGCACAAACTAGTGAATTATAGTGCTTAATAAATTTGAAGGGCATCTGGCGTAAAAACTATGTGAGCAACATATGAAAAAACAACTAAATTTAAAGCCACATGAAACGAAGGCTATTTGTTCACAAGTACACAATTTATTTACTTCCTTGTTTAGTAATGTAACATGCAGTAAAACAGCTGTAGTAATATTTTAGTAATATTTGTATTATTAATATTGTAGTAACATTCCTAATTACTTTTAAATTTTATTTTTAATTACACACATTTTAATGAACAATTAAAAAGCATTAAACACAAAATCTACTTTTTGTTGCAATTTACTGCATTATTGTAGTCTTTTTCTCTTTTACTGAAAACATGCATCAGTGGTGTGACAAATATGTATTGCAACAGCTAACTGTAAAACAAACGTTTTCTACCCTTTTGGGCTAATTCAATCCCTTGCCATACGATCTAAAAAAAAACAAAAAAACAAAAAAACAGGAAAAGCGTGTGAAGGAAAGACTTCTGTAAAGAAAAAGAGGAAGAACAATGTGCCCCGGGTGTTAGTCATGGTCAGTGTACGTTTGACCAGGACTTGAACACTGTCAGTGGGAAAAAGACAATTTATTTGCCTGATAGGTCTGAAACAAAGTCTTGTTAATTTATTGAGAGTTTTAAACTTTTACATTTTTGGGAGCAGGCTAGGAATTTCCTGAACATGGTACCAGACCCTTCATTAGTGTACATTTTTGATTAATGGAAGCTTAAAGGCTTTGCTCAGTAGACAACTGTGGCAAATTAGTGGTAGTGGGTCTAGAACAGACAACCTGCTGATTACTACTCCATTACTTTAACCACTAAGACATTACTGCCCATTGCCCTAGCTTACAAATTCTAATGTTTTTTTGTAATTTAGGTAAAAATGTGTTGGATATACAACAAGGTATAATGCTAAAGTGAATTAACAGGATTTTGGCACACTGGGATGACACAATTAAAAAATGCAGATCAAGATCTGCCATTGTGACCCCTAACAGGAGCCACATAAAATAATCCTAAAAGGATGTACAACAGTGCTAGACATTAACAAAAATAGTGTATTTTACAAAATATTTTTCATAAATAAAATTAATTCTATTTATACATTTTATAAAATGTTAGATGAATATGAAACGTTACCAAAAATAGATTTCAGTAAAATCCCTTCTCAGTTTTTACTTTACGGGGATTGTGTTTTTATCACATGGTTCAAATTTAAAAATATATTTAGAAACAAGTTTAAGGTGTTTTGTAGACATGGGTTTGTCCCACATTGGTCTTGTTTCATATTCCACTGAAAGAAAACTTAACAGCTTGGTCATGCACAGGGGATTTCTGTCACTGATGACTGACTGTTGCAGATGAAAGGTGTATTTTTAAATATTGTGCACACATGTACCAAAATAAAACCACAGAAAATGAACAAAAACAACATATTATTAATCATGAATGGAATTTATAATGGATATGATTGTTTATAATATTTTCTGAAAATGTTTATTCGAACAAATACCTAAATAAAAATATGGCATTTTTATTAGGAATTGGTGTTAAAAACGCAATGAGAAATATATATATATACACACACCCACAGAGATAGAGAGAGAGCGAGACACACACGGACACACTTTCCCACTGTTATCTTCATATACATATACACACAAACAATGAAATATGAACATTTTGCCAAGTCACAAATGTCACACACCGTCACTTTGAAACAGCAGATGGACAAAAATGACTTCAACGTATCCCAAGAATGCAGGCCAGACTTTTGCTCAGCCAGATTCAAGCCATATTGTTATTGGACAAGAGTCACTTGCGGTTTGCCACCCTCAACTTTGGGCTTACTGGTTCACGCTAAGGTAATCCAGGGCTATCTGTTTGGAATTCACATGTTCTCACCATGTCTGTGTGGGTTTCCTGCAAGTGCAGGTCAATATTATGACTGCTCAAAAATGATCTTATTTCACAATAACTTTAATGTAACAATAAGGTATTCTATCCATGCCAATCAATTTGGAAGCACTCCCAAAATAAAACAATAGTATTGCAATTGTTCATAGTAAGAGCATGCTGTTGTCCTTACAGCTAAAATAAATTGTCATTATGACCTTTATTTCTTTTTTCACATATACTGCTGTGAAACCTACAACCCTGGTTAGGTTTGCATTTAGGACATGACATCAGTTTGACTGTTTATACAATCAAGACTGACAAATAGAAAACAATTTTTCCATGATAAAACTTAAAGATCAAATTTATGAGCTTAGACAGCAAAGCATTAGTCCATGTAGGTCATAAGAGTAATAATGATTGTTTAATGCTATATTTAAACAATTTAAATGATAATACAATATATTTAAAAGTGAACTCTTAGCTTATTTTGAATAAATATTTAATTATAACATTTTCTACCCCTCAACATGAAATTGTGAGATTATTACATGATAATAAATGAATTTGTTACTTCACCAGTTACTTACTGATGTTTCTCTAAATTTTGTTATGTGCATCAGTATTCACCTATTCTTGGAACTTTAAATTTCATACAAGTTTTATATCTGACATAAACCTTTAATTAAATCGATGTACATAAAAATACAATACTTATTAATACTTGCAATAAACTTTAACTGGAAACAAAAGGTTGAATCATTTGATAAAATTTGATAAAATCACATTTTAATGAACTTTATTAAATAAAAATAACTTGAACCACCTGTCTAATAAAACATCTTTCAATGGTTTGAACATATGGTGTTTTATTTGTTCATATTTTTGTTGTATATCACTTTTTAACAGCCCCTTTAACTGTATACTGTACAACCGTTAAACAGTGCAATTAATGAGGAACAAAATAATGTTAGACCATTGTTTTTCCAGAATCTCACCATGGGTTTAGCCACGTACTTGAGATTACACAATCTATTACAGGAGAGAAACCACAAAGGCCACAGGTGTTATGCCTTGGATATTAAAAGAAAGCTAAAATAATCTGCTGCAGCTGAGAGGAGGCAGTGGTCAGACCTCAAAAAACCTGTTCCATCACAACTCTCCGCCAGTACAACCACATAGTCCTGCTTCTCTTTTCCAACTTATCACCTTCCCTTTATCACAACAAATTTCATTTTACATTCTACAGTTTATGTCATCATGTCAACACCATTGTCTGACCACTGCCTCCTCTCAGCTGCAGCAGATTATTTTAGCCTTCTTTTAATATCCAAAGTATAACACCTGTGGCGGTTGTGGTTTTTCTCCTGTAATAGATTGTGTAATCACAGGTACGTGGCTAAACCCATGGTGAGATTCTGGAAAAACAACGGTTTAAAATTATTGGTCAAATTTCAATTAACAAAATTGTTGTAATTATTTGCCAAACTTAAGCCTTCAAAGTGAGTATGTTTACAATAAAGTATTATTAAAATAAATAATACAAAACACACACAATAGTATTTACATGTATGACTGAAATACTTTCAATTTGAATACATGTATTTTTTGTATTTTGTATTATTCTGTCTAAAACGGTAAATTAAGTTTCTCTATTTAATGTAATCAGAATCAATACTTCGAAAAGTTATTTCATGCATAGATTTTTTTTAAAAAAATGAACCTATATGAACTTACACACAAAAAAATATGGATTTCTCTAAGATACCATAATATTTTTTTAAACAGTTTTATATCTGGTCTCATCACTAGAAACAGACTTTAGTTCTAGCAGGATGTTTACATTAAAATGAGCTAAAAAATGTGCCTATGCCCAGGTAAGGGCCATGAACCACTGCTGTTCGTGCTTATTTATTAGAATTACAATTATTGTAAAGGATAAAATCATAAACATCAAAAGCAAAATAACAACAACCATAAAATCTTTGTACTGTGTAATAAGCGTCATGCTAGAACTGTGGAAGTGGCTAAATGCTAAAAGAACTGAAATAATGCACATATCTATGATGCAGACAGACATTTTTAAACACAAAATGAGAAAACACATGGGTGGCATATTTATTGTAATTATTATAATTGTTGCAAGTAATTTTAGTAGTTGTACTGTACTTGTAGTGACAATAGAAGCGGTAACAACACAGGTAGTAGGAGGAGGAGGAGATTATACTATAGTTGTAGGAAACGATTATGCTTCATTCATACTTATGTTTCACTTCTTGTTCATTAGTTTATTTGTTACTAATCACCCTTTTGTAGTATTTGAACATAGTATTTAGTATCGCCATATCATCTATATTTATGGTACTATATAATCTATGAACTTTGAACCCTTGACAAAATTTGTACTTTTGTTACAATATTGCCCTCTAGTGCTCAGTTTTTAAATTGTAATAAAATCTTTTGGAAACAATTTATTCTTAATATTTATCCATCTGAAAAACAATGAAACATCTTTTTGTTGTTCATTTAAACCACAACTTCTTTTACAGAGTTTCATATTTACAATGGAAAATATTACTTTCAATTTTATGCAATGAAGAAACATTCAGCTTCTTGAAAGAAAGGATGAACAGAGAATTTAGTAATAAGCAAGAATACACACGACACGACACAAGTTGAAATAATTATTTGATGTCAGTCACTTATTACCACTTATTGAGAACATGCAAACTCCACACTGAATGCTCTGGATTGCCTTCCATGAGAAGTGAACCTGAAAAAATATCCAAATTGCCTAGTAATGAATCCGACTTGATTTGCCAAAACAGCTCTGATACAAAGAAACATGAACTCAACAAGTCCTCCACAAAGAAAAATAGAAAGACTTTGGAAAGCAAACTTTGAAATACTGCTTTGTTTAAACATGTGCAATTAAATTTTATTTATTTTGAGCACATTATGTAGTTGTAGAAGTATGTACACTGGATTACAGTCGTGTTGAACTGCATTTTGCATAAAAATCTAGTCATTCACACATACAGGTACAAATGGCTCAGGCCTGGCTGGATATTATATTCTAATTATGTTATTCATCCAAAAAGTAAATAACTGAGTCTGCTTTGTTTTGCTGGATCATACATAACGATGCATTTATATGTATTCACTTATTTTATTAAGATTCATCGAATCAAGTTTAATGTCAACGAACTCAATCTTAGACAATTTTGTGTTTCAAATTCACCTCATTGGCATGTCATGGGCTGTGTGAGAATACACACACATGCACGCACACGCACACACACACACACACACACACACACACACACACACACACACACACACACGTATGTATATATATATATATATATATATATATATATATATAGTTTTGTATAGTTTTGTATAAGCATGTGCAAATGTTTTAAGTTCAAGGTTTTGCTGTAATTTCTCTAATGCTGTAGGTTGCAGAAAGATCTCCTGTGTGTGAACACAAAGGCTTTGTGCTTGAGACTGGCCTGCACTGCTGCCTTTCTGACGCATTTGGAGAAATCCATTCCATTCCCTAATTTTAAAAGTCCAAAAGCTCCCTTCAGGACAAACAGATGTTATCTGTTATTCAGCATCCACTGCAGTTTGCTAAATTGTTTATTTGGTTTCGCTCTAACTACAACACTGATCAATAATTTGAAATTACAGAGCCTAGTATTATGCTTTGTACAATTTTTACTTAATAATTGAACCAAAACATTATAAAGACCTTTTTTTTACAGATTAGGTTATTTAATATCTAATTTATTTAATTAGATTTAGAATTTCCTATTAATCACACTAACAGATGATAAAAATAAATGGAAACTATTTTCCAATGACATGGTCTGCTTCATTACAGGCAGATACAATTAGGAAATATACTCCTAAAAGGAACAAGGTCATGGTAATTTTGGGAGTTGATATTTCTACAATTGTGCTTTTTGCTTGTATACGGATATTAATCTTTAAATTCTAGGGACAGTGTAGCCTAGTGGGTAGAGTGTTGGACTATGAACCCAAAGGTCGGGTGTTCAAATCCAGGTTCTGCTACACGGCCACTGTTGGGTCCTTGAGCAAGACCCTTAACCCTGTCCGCTCCAGGGGCGCTGTACGTTGGCTGACCCTGCGCTCTGACCCCAACTTCCAGACAAGTTGGGATATGCGAAGAGAAACATTTCATTGTACTGTCAGCATATGTGTAATGACAAATAAAATTTGAAATGTATTATTATTATAAGTGGCAATTTAACATATTTTGCAATACACCATTCTTTTAAGTGAATTAAACTTTAAAATATTTTTATGCTAGCATACAAATAGAGCAACGTCAGTTGAAAATTTGGTACTCTTACACACTAAGCACTATCTTCAGGGTGTCACAATGAAGAAGGACTCTAAATGCAGCAATAAGCAAAAAGTAAATACACGTTTATTACACAATATAATACAAATAAACATGTTAGAAACAAATGAAGGATAACTCCCAGTCTTTGTCTAGGACAAATGCAAAGGGACGTAGTGACGCCCTGCTCCAATCAAAAGCATGTAAACTGAAAGGGATTAAATAAGATTGCTCTACGTGCAAAGATGGAATAACCACAAGTGTACTGACCTTATGCATGATCGTATGTCTGTTATGGTGTGCTCGAACTGCATTCAGCTTGAATTAGCACAGCTGTAGTGATCACGCCACTTGCTCACAGCTGACATCAATTCTCTGTGATTAGCAGGTTCTTTAATAAAAGACCTGCAGATCACACCATCAGTACCACTCGTTTCCTCCAAGGCTGACTCACCATGGCACATGAGCCAATACCTTACACATGGCTGTACAATGGCCTGGTAAGTAGATCTGTCACCTAACAACAGTAAAGTCCTGGGTTTGATACCAGCCTGGAACTGGTCTAGAGTTTGCACTTTCTGTCTGTGTGGGTTCCTGACTACAGTACCTACAGCACTACAGCAGCCAGGGTAATAGACTATGTTTAAAAATGAGAATAAAGCTTCAAATTCCTATAATTGCTTTTATTTGCATACAAGACAAATGCATTAAGAACACTGCACAATTTACTGGAAGAAAACATTACAATTGTTGGACATAATATACATATTAAAATTGTCCAATAAAATAGCAGTGTCACATTCTTTCTTTACAAATTTACACATTTACTGAAATGATTTAACAGAATTTTTTTTAATCTTTAGCTTTCCTATAAATGAGTAAACTGTATAACCTGCTTGACAACTATTTTACATCTGTGTTTCATGGAATTGACCAAATTCTAACACCCATGGACAGGTCTAAATCTAACTCTAACAATATTCCTACCCAGAATGTTTGGACTACATTTCACTAAACTCTAAAGGCTTTGACTGAAAACTGAACATGGTTGAACATGGAACATCTACTTAATTGAATCAGCTTGGACAGTAGGATGCTGTAAGCTGTCATGTCTCTGTACAGATCTTCGATGGGCTTGTACATCTTTAAGCTTTGCTGGGGTCAGCACCACTTGTGTTGTTTTGGCTGTATATTTCTGGTCCCAGTTATGTTGAACAGTTGAAAGTGAACGATTGCATTCAGCTATGGCTTACATTTCATAGTTGTTATATTGTTTCCTGCTAGAGAGAAGCAACTGTGTAGCACAATATTTTAACTTTAAAGGAGCCTGGTGATGTGAAGTACTTGTAGTGCATGCTGGTCTACCAAAAGAGGTCACATCATCACATCATCTTTACACACATATTTACACAATTCAGGCAAGCCTTCATATGTATTTTATTTAACAGCAGCTTTGATGAGCACACTACTTATATATTGCTGCAAAGATAGGTGTTTGTTCACAATGTTCTTCTAATTCTTTACATGTCTTTTGAAGTTCTTTTGAGTTCTATCTTACCTCTTCTGGCCTTTTTTGGCCAGAAGCCCAAATTAACTGGATGGCTAACTTTAGAAAGATTTTAGCTTGTGCCAAGCCATATCAATTATTGAGGGCACTTTGGTCCTGGGAACATTCAAAGCCTTTGAAATCATTGCCTTAATTTGTGCTTCAGCACAATATGATCAGAGAGATCCACAGTCAGAACCTTGAACTTTATGGTTTGGATTTTGTTATGATATTGTGGTGTAAATGGTTTTCCCATACAGGTGCGTGTCTTCTCAAGTTATGTCCAGTTAATTTGGATTGTAATAGGTGGTTTCTAAAAATCCACGTAGCAGCTCAAAAAATACTTGAAGCATATGTTCAAGTTTAAGTAAGATACACACCATTTTGAGTGTCAAATTGCATTCATTTTAAGTTCATAGTTTAATGGTAAACATTAAGTTTTTGATGTTTTTCTACTTCACAGTTCTACTGTAAAAGTTCCCTGAACTAGAACTTTGAGTACTGCATTATACCATATCCAAAACAAGTAAAAAAAAGCAATATTAAAACTTGTACTTATTTGCAGTTTGTAGTCTCAGCCTTGCTAAAAGAAATTCAGCTAAAGACCAACCGGTCAAAACACACCCTATGCTGGTTGGCTATTTCTTGTGAAGTAACTCTTACCAGCATTGGGGATTTTTTTCCTGGATGACCAGCTGGTCTTAAGCTAATTTTTAAATAGGGAATTGTGAAATTTGCATGGGTATTATGATTGTTTCACATTATTCTCTATTGTTTTGTATCAGCATGTGTTTTGTATATATTCGTACTTATTAAGTGTTCTTATTTGTCATGACTGCTGAAAGTTGGGCAAGAGTTAATTAACAAACTATAGCAACCAGCAGCAGGTGTATTTTAACCAGCTGGTTAGCTAGATTTGTTTTGCCATAGATCTTATTGTAGGTCTTATGGAATAAATCCTGGTCCTATAAAATAAAAAAGTGGAAATCCTTAAATTATTCAGAGTTCCAAGTATAGGAGCTTACACAACATAGAACAAGAACATATTTGGGTTTTTTCAATGACTAAACATTATTACTGACGCAAATCAGCCAAGTCACCACAGAGTATCCAGGTCACACTGACCACCCATAATGACTTCATGTGGACAGTATATACATGATGTGTTTATGCGTCATGTGTTTAAAAAAGAGCTCCCCGCTTACCCAGATCTCTGACAGGTCAAAACCTTTCCCCATTCTTTCCACCCGAAGTCTGAAGATGCTTTCTCATTTATCTCCACCACCCAATTTTTCAAAGCTCTAATTGAAGTGTTGGCAGCGTGGAGCTCATCTCTAGCACGCAGGTCTGAAAGCCTGCCAGGACAGCCATGGTGATTCCACTTACAAGATGTTAAACACGGATCTATGATGTCATTATTTATTAGACACGCATGCCATGTTAATGTGTTTTAAAAGCACCGTAAAAGGGCTAAAGAAAAAAGGAAGAAAGAAAGAAAGAGAGAAAAAGTTACACGCTAAAACGAAAAGCTAAGTGTAGGAAATGTCATATTTCCACTAGAGGGTGCTGTGTTTGCGTGAACGTTAAGATACTGACGCACAAAACACATCAATCAATGTAACCTCATTATAATGCATTTGTGTTAAATTGCGTAGAATTAAATAATCCTTTCAAGCGTTTTAATTCAGTATTTAAAATATGCTGTTTACAACTAAAGGAAGCAAAAGTTTAATAATAATATAAAGAATGGTTCTATTTATATATTTAATTAACCATTTGTTCATATATAATATACTATTTGTATATATTATGGGAATGACCAAAAAGATGAGATGTAAAAGGCAAAAACATCTCATAACAATGTAAATAAAAAGATAAGAATCTATGAAATTGAACAATGATTTTAGCTAAACACTGTCTTCAGTGTAACATGAATGTTTTTAGAAATTAAGTAGGCACATATCAGCGTACCCTGTTTTATTCAAATTGTTGTGTTATTAGATTTATTTGATTAATATTTTGCTTTAAAAACAGCATTCATTCAACTGTTTCTTTTACTACGGATTCTATATGAATATTTTTTGTACTGTGTTTTTACACAAGCAGCTAAGTGCATCAGGTGGAGCAAAAAAAGAAATGTAGTCCTAGTGTAAGCTTTACTAATGTAAATATAACTGACATTTTACACACAGTGACATATCCCTTACTCATCTGGACCTTACTGTACACTGTCCCGTACACTGAACTACTTCCTGTGAAGTAGTGTGGGCTTTAGAAGAAAAAGGCCCAGATCGGTATTGGGAAAGAGCAAATGTGCTCTGTTTAACCCAGCAACAGTGTAAATCTATCAGAGGCCATCTGCATCACACTTGGCCGTATTTATAGGCCTAGTCTGACATTCATTTCTGCAGCAGAGAGCGAAAGAACATGGATAGAGACGGTGCTGTATAAACATTCCAACAACTGGGATCTCTCAGAATGACACTGGGTTCCTTGGGGTGCCTGGGACAGATGATAT
>JAOUQU010316084.1:0-12869 GCA_028566735.1 Ammoglanis amapaensis
AATGGTATTTTTAGTCGACTATTAGTCGATTAGTTGAAGTAAATGATGACCTCTGGTCGACCAACAAAATCCTTGGTCGTGGACAGCCCTATTAATAATGTATTAAAATATATTTAATAAATAGACACACTATATGACCATTCCTTATCTATACTCGCTCAGCTTTACTCTGTGCTTGAACTGCGTTTCAACTCGTTTGTAAGTAATTTTGCCTGAAAGATTTTAGAAAATGTCAAAACTGCCTTGCATCGATCATTATCCTTCATCACCGTTACATTTTAAGTGGTGCTTGATGTTCAAGTTGAGCTCTAAAGGTACTTTAGCTTGAAGGTCAGAAGAATTGGATCTAAGTCATGAGGAAGTTGCACAGAATTAGAACATTACTATGCTTTGCAGCCATCAAATATGCACGTGAAGTCACCGCCTAACATTTCCCTTAATGAACATTTCACTAGCTGTAGAGTGTTATCAATAAACCTCTAAAACCTAACAGCAGCTGGCACCTATTAGTACTGCTAGATATTATAGTAAAAACTATATTATAGTCATTAAGAGTCATTTATGTTCATTAGCCAATGGAACCCTGTCAGGGTCAAGGTTGAGCACTACCTTCAATCCCTAAAGGCAAAAGATAACATTGACAATCCATCAAAAAGATAACGCAATGACAATTTGTCATATTACCTAAAAAGAAAGTTAAATCTAATTCAGGTCTTGAGGTGCACCGCAAACTCAATTTAGTTTACTTTTTTAATATTATCAATAAACATCCATTTTTGCATTTCAAGCCTGTAACACATTTTTAAAATAGCTGGGACTAAATAGTTTACTATGGGTAGCATGGTGGCTCAGTGGTTAGCACTGTCGCCTCACAGCAAAAAATCCTGGGTTCAATCCCCGGGTACAGTTAAATGCTGAAATCGTGAAATGTGAAAATGTATTGTCCCTTTGATGCCAGCTACTACATTCTACTTCTGGTTCTAAGGCAGTTTTGACGTGGGAGTAGTTACCTCACTCCATAAAAACACATCAACTACCGAAACATCAAATGTTGCCAGATGTTCCACTAGGGAAGGGAACCAAAAAAAGTTATGCCAGTCTTTTTTTAGGATATTTAAACTCTTACACTTACTCAGGAATTATGAGTAACAACTCCTCCTACACTCTTTTAATAGGTTGATTGGAATCGATTATTTGAAATAGGATTTTTTTAAAAAAGTCAATGCAATTTGTTTCGATTGACTTTTTATTTAATATGGTGCGGAAAGGTTTGTATGACTATACTCCTTCCTATGACTACATATTGAATACTATGTATAAATTCATACAAATATTGTGTTTCCACATCATAGTGTGTAAAAGGGTCGGCAACTTGTTCTCTACAAAGATGAATAATTTAGTGTGCCACCGAATACGAATCATAAAAAACTTTAGCTTGTACACTGCATAGGTAGCCAAAATACGGAACTGTATGGTAACAGGTATAATAAATCAGTTACATGTAATAAATTATATTATTTGCTGAAAGTTTAAGGAACACATTCTAGCACATTATCATTAGTGTGAAAATGTGTAACCATGTGAAATTCCTCAGTCCCACTGAAAAGATTTGAAATAACTTACAATATTATTTGTGGCTTACTTCACCGAACATACAAATGTTCTGGTGACTCCATGGTCACAAATTCCCACAGACATGATTCAAATGAGAAAGCTCGTGAGAAGCTTTAACAGAAGACTGGTTGTTCATGCTGAAAGATCACATTGCGTACTGTGTACAAACTCTGTGATACTATTTACTGTTGAAATGGGATGTCCAAATCTCACAAATCAGTCAGGCAAACATGTTGCAGGTGCCAGATGTTCGAGTTTAAGCCTCAGAAGTGCAACTGGGCCAGAGCTGTGTAAGTCCTACTGCATAAATGTTGCAGAGTGGTGCGGTCATCTTGACATCTTTTTGTAATATTCCTTCACAGATGTTGGACGGTAGGTGCAAACCAGAGACAAATTAAGATGTAGCAATGCAAATAAAAACAATGTGTAAAACAAACCAATTTGTAAAACATTGCTAGTGATAGAGGGCATTATTAAATGCAAAACTAGAAAGGAAGGTGAGGATAGCATTAGTATAATTGCTTATAAGATTTATTCGTGCCTGCAAGAGATATCATAATTGTCTTGTTTAATTATCCAACCCAGAAGTTCGTTTAAAATAAAATGAAATTAAAAAGTATGTTTTTTTCAGATATTGTTTTTGCTCTGGAGGAATGTTTATCTTAATTGGAATCGGAAAACACCTTATACATGTCTTGACAGAATAATTTGAATAAGATATTGGCCCTTTTTCTACTTATTTAAAGTCATCATTAAGTACTCTCCATGAATCTCTTGTTTTGGGTTATTTTCTGTAGCTGGCTCCAGGTCATCCTCATGGAAACCCTGTGGATTTCATATTTGGACTTGTCTGGTTATGTTGTTTGTAGACATTTGCAGGGTGTGTCTTATTCAGCCTTATTGTCTGAATTTGGCGAATAGTTTGCTGTTGCTGGTGGTGTTTGGTCATCCGCTGCAAAGGATCTCTTGCAGATAGTTAATAAAGACCAGCACTTTCCTGGTTGGAGCACAGC
This sequence comes from Ammoglanis amapaensis, assembly GCA_028566735.1. Lineage (NCBI taxonomy): Eukaryota > Metazoa > Chordata > Actinopteri > Siluriformes > Trichomycteridae > Ammoglanis > Ammoglanis amapaensis. The sequence goes on from JAOUQU010316084.1 coordinate 2,628, forward strand.
TTTGACGTTAGTGTTAAATTCTTTGGTTTAGGTGTTAACAGAGAGGATGTTGCTACATGTGCTTTCTTGATTTTTGCTCTGATGTCGGCCCTTCCATTGAATCCTATGCATTTAATAATCCAGCTGTGAAGACAGTCTGTACTTACAGAATGGTTGTGTTAGCTGCCTTTCACAAACTATTCTGCATGTTTCTGCCTTGTAGAAATGCCAAATTATGTTGACAATTTTGACAGACTCACCATAGTTGTAAAATATTCTAGAGAGTCTCTCTAGCCATGCTGTCAAAAGCTGTCTCAATGTTGACTTCCACTATATCGAGTTTTCTACAATGATGCACAGTGTTGCAATCTGATCTGTGCAAGATCGATCCTGCCAGCGTTTTTGTCTTGTAGTTGGGCATCGACGACGGTGCCCTTCATCCTGTTCAAGAGGAGTCGTACATCCCTCATGGAAACTGACTGTTCTGAGTATAAACATCGATTCTCTTGCTGGAAGTCTTTTTGCAAGGATCTGGCACGAATGCTACTGTATCTCCTTGCACAAAAGAGAATGTAGCCATTTCACTGCTGGGATGTTGCCCATGGTGGGGCCTCCTCCACGTCTACTTGTGTACTGGCCTGTCTCCTGGTATCTGCTCCATGGTCTGGAAACTATACTGATAGACACAGTAAAACCTTCTTGCCACAGCTTGGACGAGCTGCACTACCTGAGCAACGTTTGGGGGTTGTAGCTCATAATACCTCCAGCGGTAAGAATACTAACAAAACTCTTTTTTTTCCTTTATATATTATATACGTATACTTGCCTTTTTCATACACGAACTGCTTCCACTGTAATACCTGCAATTTCCCCTCGGGGATTAATAAAGTATTTCTATTCTATTCTATAAAATGCAAAAGTGTTCAAAACACCAGTTAGAAAGGATAAGAACAGAGAATGGTATGTGGTTAGTACTCTTTTAAAGCGTTGTCTTGCTAATTGCCTTTCATTTCTACCTGTTGTTTGTTCCATTTACAAAGCAGCAGGTGATTTACAATCTGTGTTGTTTCCTAACTGGACAGGTTGTGAGTGTGATTGACTTGGAGTTATATTGTGTTGTTTACTTTTTTGCCACTGTGCTTTTACACACTTAGGAATTATCTATCTGCAGTGAACCCATTCCCTAAAAGTGAAACACACCTTTACACACGTTCGTGGACACACACTATGGGACAGCAGTTAGCTGTTAGGTGCCTTGTTTAAGTGCACTTGTCATACATTATTGACTGCTCAAAAAATAAAATTTAACCGGCAACCATCTGATCACAAGCCCAATTGTCTAATCACCAGACCACTTTGGAACAGTAAGGCCAAGTTCTTTATTTCTATTGTAAAATGACATCTGGATGTGATACACAATTCAGAAGATAGCACCTCTTGTCTGAACCCACCCTTTTACTGGTGAGCAAAAGTATTGGAACACGTGACTGCCAGGTGTGTTTTGTTGTCCAGGTGTGACCTGTTGCATTCATTTTTAAGACAACTAATAGTGATGAATGTTTACAGTCAATTTCAGACTTAGTTTTTGACTGTGCACACTGGTAGAGAGTTATAGTTAGAGAAGTAATAAACATGAAAATCAGAGAGAAGAACAGGCCACTTAGGCTTAGAGAAAATGGAAAAATCAATCACAGCCAACACATACATATTAGTCATAGGAATATTACATTCCTGCATGGGCCACCAAGGCTATTTTTGTTTTCTATATTTAGTCAAATTGCAGTTTAAAGAACGATTCAATTAAAATTCTAAGTAGATTTGATCACCCTGACAGTTCATCAAACTTAATCTGCAGCTTTCAGATGTCTTAAATGAAACAAGCATGCAGCTATCGCACAGGATCGATTGGAGCTACAGATTTGATGTAACGTCTGCAACAATAAACTTTATTATGCTAAATCTGGAGCACCTGTATATAATGAGAACAGAATAGATAGGAAAATTGGAAATTGACTTTTTGGAGCCTGAAACACCCACAACACAGAAGTAATAAATTGATGCAAAATACAATTTCTCTTTTGGTCCATTGAGTTTCTTCATTTAGAACATAAAGCATCAATTCCGTTTCAGGTACTGCATTTCCTGTCTCATCCCAAAGGGCGTATTATTCTGATGGGATGAAATAAACATGGGTTATGCACAATGCTTGAGTGTTTCAAGGTAAAATGTTACACACAGTCAAACTGAGATTTGATTTTTATGTTAAGATGAAGAGATATCATGATGTCATTTTGTTATTAGTAATAGTGGTAGTAGTATTATACAAATTAATTATCTTGTACTACTTTAGCATATCATGTTAATCTTTTGCTAGAGACTCGAATTACCTCCAAAAATAGTGTATTTGCTAATTGCATGCTTCTTTCAACACGTGTGCAGGTCACCAACCTTCTTATTTACCCAGGTGGATTCACACATGAAACATTTTACATTCACATTTACATCCAGACATGAATCAGTCACACACTGACCCCAGCATATTTTCACTTCTGTATAGTTGCCTCCGGCTACTAATCAGAGTTCTTACGAAGTATCAAAGACCTCACACATTTGTCCAGTCTTTGCTCATAGAGCAAACTAGTGGGACCCAAACCATTAATGTGGAAACAAATCTGGAACTGGTTTGATTTAATGTAGTTCTTAAGTGTAAATGTGTCACAAAAGCTGTAAAAAGCTCAAATGTTACAGTCAGAACGTTACATAAACGTTTATAAAACGTTGTACAAATGTTACAGTCAGAACATTACATAAATGTTTATAAAACATTGTACTAACGTTACAGTCAGAACGTTACATAAACGTTTATAGAAGGTTGTACAAACGTTACAGTGAGAATGTTACAAAGTCAAATATCTAAGTATTTCAAAGCTTGCTAGTATGACAGATAACATTGTGATTCATATTTATTTATTTATTATTTATAGTCCTAAATGAGAAGCTAATTGCACAGTTTCCAAATTGCAGTTATTTCCTTTTCCAAAAAAAACCCCAAAACAACACATGACAAGCAAATGATGTTAAGCAATTAAAAAAATAACAGAACAATTAAAACACCACGACCTTCAAATTATTATATTTACCCTTTGAATAATTTAAAAGGACAAACTTGCAAAAAGTCTTACCCTGTCAACTAAAATAAAATTTGCATTGTTTGTATTTAACTCAGCATCACCAGCATCTTTGAAAAGCAATATTTTTTTATTATCTTTTCTATTAAACATATTTAAAGTATGTTTTCCCCTACAACAATCTGGCAACAATAGTTGATAGGTCTTTTGTTGGTTAAAGAATTGGCATTCAATGTCAATTACACCCTGCCAGATTATCCCAGGGGCTTTCAAACCATGTTATACCTGACAATATTCCATATGTCGAGTGCACTGTAACAAATCAAAACCGATATCATGACTTGTAGCTTTACGAAAGACAGTAATGAACTTGCCATGAAAACAGCGAGTAGCTTTGTCATCATTAGGTACGTATATTGGGTTTAATAGCCTGAGAGTTTAGTCTCATGACCACTAACATTAGCACATTAGTGGCTTTTTAAATGATGTTGTAACAAGGGCTGAGTCTAACTGTCGCAGCAGGGAAATGTCACTGGTGCTCCCTGGAGGTGTCAGCGTGGCATTATTCTGCCAGACTGAATTCGCTTTAGCTCAACAGTAAATGTGTCCAGAAAATTCAAGACTTGAATAAGTGCTCGGAAGATCACGGACATGTGATTGCTCAACTTTTTGTTTTGTTTTCATGTTCTTCTCATGTTAATTACAAATCTTTTGAAATAAAAAAAACTGTTCACTTTGTTATGAAATACAAGATCACAATTAGTGTTACCGAAGAGTGTACAGTTTCTTTTAAAAACCTACTATATTATTGAGATAAACTAAAATATATAATTATAACCATTACGACCATAATGACCATCATATATCTTGTCTCATTCATGTCCTATCCTTGACCCTGTGTATCGTTTTAGCAGTCTTAGCAGTAATCTATTAAAATTTTTCTTTTATTGCTATTCCCTGCTAATTCGGGGTGGAGATTAACACAGTTTTAATTATTTATATGTCATCTACATACTATATACAGATTTTGACAATAAACAACTTGAACTTGAACTAAGCCATTGATTAACATCAAAGAAAACTTTACAATAAGAATTGGGAGGTTTATTTTTAAATAATGAAAATATATAAGAAACGTGTAATATAAGAAAAACAATTGAAAGGAAGTCACCGGTAAATGCTACAGAAATCCTTTTGTAACAAAGTACAAATTCACAATTAATGTTTTAAATATTGTAAAGCAAAAGTACATTTGTTTTTACAAACAAAATATACAAGACGAACAATATATACACTGGCCAAAAAATATAACAAACCTTATAACAATTTTTGACTTCTTTTTGAAAGTCAAAAGCTTTTTAAAGCTTTTGAGAATAAAAATTGATAAATATAGTACGGGGAGGTCTGAATACAATAAACACAGTCTGGTCATTATCTAATCTAAAGTTAGGGATATGGCTCCTGGGTGAACTTTATGAAAAACAAAAAAGATCATGCTACAATGATATCATAAAATTTGGGTATTTAAGTAGAAACAGGCAGTGGTGATTTTATCATCTCAAACTTAAAAACTGAAATCATCCTAAACTCATCTTAAGTTTATTAAAACAAAAGCCAAGAACAGTGGTTATACCCCAATGGAAAAAAAAATGTCCAATGTCTCAATAATCATAGTCATTATCATTTGTCTTGTTTAACGGTCATCAGTGTGAGATGTAGCCAAATAACTTCAATTTATATATCTTTTTGTGGCTCTTCCAATCTTTCAGTATGTATGTTGCAACCTGATGACACTCTACACTCAGTGGCCATTTCTATCTGAACATCAAGGGCCCATCAGCAAAAACATGTTTGTGGTTTGACTGTCTTCTTGCCCTGTACTTAATCAACTACACCACAGCTGTCCAAATACTTTTGTCTGTATTCTATAAATGCAGAAGACTTTTATTTTTAGATCTTTTGCAACCAATCAGGATTGTTTTATCATTTGAAACAACACAGACATGCTATAAATTTTCAAAACAACAATCACATCTTTCTAAATGAGTCGTCAAGAGTTAATAATATATCTATCTGTTTCCAACACTGCTGTTTTGTTTAAATGAACAAACTATCTCACTCTGGCAGCTACCGCCTCTGGCATTTCAGTCCTCCACTGTGTGGCCTGACTGCATTTCCCTGCCATGAATGTTTGGCAGTTATTTATTATCCAGTTTAGCTTTGGGCTAGTCCTCTAGCCTGAAAGAATTTGAAGCTATAATTAGCAAACATCTTGACTAACATTACTATGTATTATTTCCGAATTCCCAAAAGTGCAAACCAAATAGTTCTAATTGAGAATAAATGCTGAGACATTTTTTCTACTATTCGTGCCAGTCTAGTTTTCTCTGATGACCCACTTGTAACACACTTTGCTGCCGCAGATCCCCGATGTGACTAAAGAGAGATGTAAAGCAGTAGCTCCTAGCATTAAGGCAGATCTTATAAAAGTTTGAGGCTGGAAACCACTGTTGTAATCTGGCAAGCTGTGCTGCGTAAACAAAAGTGTTTTACTGTGCGATAATGTCTTAAGTTGCTACTAAACTTAGAACGAGCAATAACTAGCGCTACAGTGGATAAGTTGCTGATATTTGTATTGAATTTCGAATGTATATGACTACTAAACGTTTCTGGTGGGTGACTCCGGTGTGACCTGGTGGGGCGTAGGGTTTAATGGTGGTATTAAAAGAATCATTTAATATCGAAAAGTGTACAGCAAAACAGTTTGTGTTTCTAAGGACATTATAAGGAACTGCTAAAATGTTTCAGCTTTGTAGATGCTCGGAATGTGGGAGGATTAGTGATGAGTGACTGTGTGAGTTAGTTACATATGAGCTTCAATCACATCTCGTTCCTAATCCATAGGGTTCAATATGAGGTTGGTTCACCCTTAGCAGCTAGAGCAGTTTCAATTCTTCTGGGAAGTCTGTTCACAAGGTTTAACAGTGTGTTTATGGAATTTTTTTTGATCATTCTTCCAGAAGAACATATGTAACTTTACACATGTTGGTACGAGAAGGTCCTGGCTCTCAGTCTCCACTCTAATCCATCCCTTATAATGCTTTATAATGCATCTGTAAAATATTTAGAAGTGAGGAAATGTCACGACTGATTTTGATGCACAGGTGGAATCCTATCACAGTTCGTCCACACTGGGATTTACTGAGCTTCTGCGGGCAACACGACTCTTTCACAGATGTTTGTAAAAACGGTCTGCATGCTGAGGTGCTTCATTTTATACACCTGTGGCCATAGAAGTGAATGAAACACCTGATTCCAATCATGTGGATGTGGATGGGTGAGCGAATACTTTGAAAATATAGTGTATATATTATGTATATGAATGCCTTGTAATTTTGCTATGTCAGGGGTTGCAGTAAACTCGACCAGTGAAAGGTTCCCAACTTACTGCTTACTTAACTGAAAGCAAAACTTTCCACAGCACAAAATCCCACAACACAAACTAACATTGTACAACATTTTTTGACTCACTGAATGAGATTGCTGATGTTAATTAAGGTCTACAATACATTGCAATACAATTTTTTTATATATATCCTAGATGGTTTGGAATGCCTTTGGTGTCTAGATAAGTAAGACCCTTGCTCAATGCCCAACGGTAGCTGGGAATCCGATTCCCTATACTTGCATCAACCGTTCTTCATGCAGGTACATAGCAGACACAATAAGGAATTGACTCAGCTCAGTCTCAGGTTGCCAGTCCATAGAGAAAATAACAGATCGCAGGACGTTAACATGTCTAATTAATTTGAATGCATGTTTTTAGAAAAAAACATAGCTCCACAGAAAAGTATCTGGACCAGTCGATGTGGGAATTGAGCATAGGACCTTCTTCCAGTGACAGCACTGGCATCCCAGCCACCCAGTCAAGCATTTGATTTAAAATAAAGTTTGTTAGCTGGTGTTAGTAGATACAAATGGACCATCTGCCAAAACATAAGGCAATAAATGAGTCCATAATTCAGATTAGAGCGCAAATGAAAAAAAAAAGTGCTACATTAGCTTTGCAAAGATCTTTCAGATAGCATTTCTATTTAGAAATTACCTGTAACTGAAGCCAAGTTGGATAGTGGAGTATCGGCTACAGCAATGAGCATGATGATGAGCCACTGAATGATGGGTCACATCACCAACTAATGCAGCAATTTTATTAAAAATTTAGCAGCATTCCCAGCAGTACAGATTTTAAAGGAGGAGAAATCATTCAGTAGTTTATTACAGACAACCAGTGATCTTTCCATTACTTCATGTATCGAGGGGGTATGTGGTTGATCGGTCAAGGATGATTATGACTGAGATCTCCTTTTAATAAGTCTGACCACCGTGCTTATCTCATTATTATCTGACACATGGTGTGATTCCTAGTCTGGTGTGATTTACATCACCAGACTTCATGTCCAAAATAATAGTCATGATATAAGAGGTTAAGCTTATTAAAGAGTGTCAACACCTTTCATTAAAGAAACATTTCCAGGCAATAATTAGTTATGCTCTGTTTTTTTGAAATGTAAGTCAAACTGTAATAAGAAAAAACGGTTAACTGTGCACATCTAAAATTAACTTCAGAATGCAAAGCAATTGGAATTGTATTTGCAGATTTCACAAGTAAAGTAAGTAAGGGCCATTCCCAATTACCATGTATTTCTTAAAATGCAATGTCAATGCACAAAAGAAAATACAAACACAAACACACCAAACAGTCTTGCCATTATGACTTCTTAATATTGTGTAGGTTGCTGTTTTGCTGTCCCATACGCAATAAATCGTGATGCACTGTGAATTCTGACACCTTTCTTTCAAAACCAGGATTACCTTCTTCATTAATTTGAACCATTCAAGCTTGTCTGTTGAATTGGACCAGCAGTCACTCCCCACATGCATTAGTGAGGATGGTGTCTGATTTTTTACTGTTCTCTCCTTGGATCATTTTTGATACATACTGACCACTGTGGACCCGGAATATACCACAAGACCTGAAGAATTGGAGATGCTCTCTAGTCTCTCAAGTCATCACAATTTGCCACATGTACAACTTGCTCAAACTTTTACACTTTCTGATTTCCCTTGCTTCTAACACTGACTTTGTAAGACAAAATTTTTACTTGCTGCCTATTATATCTCACCCATTAACAGACTATATGATGAAGAGATAATTACTGTTATTCTGTTGACTTGTAACTATTAATAGATAAGAACAAACAATTGTCTATTGCTCCCTTGGTACACAGAGGTACTTCATCACATGCAATGTGAGACTAGTTTGACATTAACACATAGGATTATAAATTTAGTGTTTTGTATGATATATAAACTTTAATAATTGTTTTCATATTCTGAGCTCGACCTCGTTATGTAGCTCCTGTTTGGATAACAATGCTGTTTGGGTTCCCAGATGACATTTCAGTAATGACCGATAAATGGCTGCAGATAAAGATGTGAATAAATAATCTACAGCCGACATGGCCACCATTAAACAATAGGCACGTTTGGATGCATTAGGCTTATCTGACCATGCGGTAATCAGAATGGATCGTGTTCCGCTCATGAGAGTGAAATTTCAAGTGCAATTATTTTCAACACCAAACTGTAAACAGGTGTCTCACTGCAATGCATTTTAGGAGGGTTTAGAAGTAGGGTTTTGGAGAGGTTGGAGAGGAAAAATTCTCTAGTCCTCTAGTCATCTCTGAATTTCCATAGATTTTTCATCATGCATGCAAGTTTCCAAAGAGTAGTCCATTTTTCTGTCACACAATCTGGCCTCCAGAGCTTTCCAAAATCGTTTTACTTCCAGTGATTCAGAAGACAATTTCTTCCAAGGCTATAGGTGTACACAACGACCAGAAATAGCTTCTATCCACTGACAGGTAAAATGAATAACACTGATTATCTTATCTTAATCACGGCATCTATTCATGATTTGTTAACGTAATATCATGACTTTAATGTAATATCATAACATTATATCATGACTACACTTGGTGGGTCACGCCATAGCAAATCATGCTGAAATTTTACAATGCACAGATTCATTAACAAATGATGTGTAAATACTTAATTATAATTATTTATATATTGATATTACTTGTTAAGAAGCAGTGCACCAAACTGAATTATTTAATCAACATTGGATGGACTCTATAATCTATAAAACAGCAAGGTGGAGCTTACAATTCATGGAATATGTTAGTGAGTAGGGTATATTAGGCAACATGTAAACATTTTATCAACAGTTTGATGTTAGAAGCCAAAATATTGGGCAGGTATAAGGCTTTAAGCAAGGGATAATGTGATGGTTTGATGACTGTGTCAGATCGTCTTAACAATTGCAGCATGGTCATGGTCTGAAGTGGTTAGAAAAAAAAACAAAACAATGGCTAACCAACAACAGGTTCAAGGCTCAGTGTTTCATGTGGTATGTGAAGACTGGCCAGGGTGGTCTGATCCAACAGATGTGAAGAAGTTAATGCTGGTTTTGGTTTAAAAAAAATATCAGCATCATCATTTGTTGTCATGTGGAGCAGCAAAAAAAAAAGACCAAAGCAACATTAGGATGGTATTTTATAATGTTATGCCAGATTAAAGTTTAATAAATTCGTTGTTAATTGCACTTGGTTGAAAGACAGCAAGTCTTCATGAGGTTTGGTGCATTTGGAAACCCAGGAATCTGAGCTCTACAATAGTATACAATTTAGAATCACTTCAGATCATCCAAAAACTTTGATCCTTTTACCTCACCTTCATTTTTAAAAGTGAATATTAACAGTGATTGTGTAACAGAGCTTGTATTGAAACCCCGAATCTTCCGGTTCCAGAAGCTCTAACCAATGGGATACACTGTCTGTAAGATGACAAAACCATTAAAAATTGTATGTATATATATATATTTACCCTTCAGTCGACTTCGACCCTGGGTTACTCTGTGGACCGCTAACGATCCCCAGAGTATCTCGGCAATTACATTTTACGGGGTGGGTTGCCAGGTCTTTCCCCAACCCTGAATCTCTACAGGGATGTTGTGTGTGACTACTGGACAATTTACACATTTCCGATCAACCTAGTGCATGTTTTTGGATTG
>JAOUQU010316190.1:0-12868 GCA_028566735.1 Ammoglanis amapaensis
GGGTCCCCCTGGCCGCCAACCACCACAACAACTCCTCCTGCATTCCATTGTCTCTGCTTTGCCTTTGTTCAATAAAATCTCCATTCTTTCCGCATCCTCATCTCTAGAACATTCTTTGCAGACCGTTCGTGACAACTCTTGAGTTTAGAAGCGAATTCTAAAATGCTAATGAATACAACATATGAGTAAAAGCAAGATACTAGCCACCAGGGCCTAGTATATTCAAGTGGGATGGTAAAAATATTAGGTGGGCAATTTAGGCTGAATAAATATTTAATATGAATATGTCTAATGATTGTAAAATTATGAGTTGAGCTGAGCTGAGCCCACTCCTGGATTTCTAGCGCCGACCGTGCTAGTCACACTCACTTAAAACTGTGAATAAAAACTGTGAAGCTAACTGGAAAAAACACATGCTGTTCAAAATATTAGCTAATTAATTAGTCCTATAGGCAAGTATTAAACAATTATTCACCCCACATAATAGTTGCTTGCCCCCTCCCCCCAAAACACTAGTTTACCTTAGCAGTAAAAGGATACAATAAACTGAGGTTTGTACACATCATTTTCAATCATAGATAAGCTTCTGGCTACTAGTTTGGTCTGAACTTTCTTCTGTCTGAGATTGATCTGAATCCTGGGTTTTAGGTACAAAATACTGAGATATGCCTGATTAATAAACAAATAAACATAAATCAGGAACAAGTAAAATGCATTTCAAAATATACGTTCCATATCAATAAAACACTTTTTTTCTCACTCACTCTCAAAGAGTAGTCCATCTCTGGAATTATACAATCACTTCTCCGATGTCCAGAGAAGCCCCGCTTAGTTTTTCCCTCTGAAATCTCTGAATGAATCTCTGGAAGCCGAATATCCTCCAAATCAGCATCAAAGTCAAATTCAGGCTTGCCGTCCTTGTATCTGTAAGACAGAGCAATTAATACATTACCTCTTAATTTATGGCATAACTCAAAACATAAAATCAACAACGCTAAATAAAACACAGTATAATACAACTGAAATGTATACAATTTATCTTCCTCTGCATTTGTCTCCACTGGAAATGGATTTCAGGCTTTCCTGCACATTGTTTGCACAACAATTTTCACAAGTATGAATCAGGATCCAAATTGGTCTTATTCGAAAGTTTTTTCTTCTAAATTTACTTAATAAACTTCACTACGTACTTAATGCATTTTCATAAATCTCAAGTAAAAGCTTTGCACATACCTCCGAATGTTCCAAATAAGAATCTTGGTGCCCTTCTTGCCTGGGATGGAGTTCAACTGTTCTTGCAGCTCTGTTTCAGACTTAAACAAAGAGTAGGTGAGGATGGCTTTCAGACTGGCTTCAGAATCCTCTGTTATTACCAATGATTGTGAGCAAGCTGAAGTTAAGGGAACAATAATAATTGTTTCAATTTTTCGAAGTGTTTTTCGAATTTTTCGAACTCACTACATGCGCCAACATGTACCATAGTCGTGATTCGAAGTACTAGGAATGTATGAACTAATTTATGGTCAAGTTATACGGTTAAAGTTTTAAGATATACACTTTTTTTTAAAGAGATACAACTCTGTTTCTGTTCGTCCTGTATTTTGTTTTTGTCTATTGTGAAAAGCGCTATATAAATAAAGTTGACTTGACTTGTTGAGGCCATTTCAAGACAATCAAATCTGAAGCCAGTAGTTTTGGAATGGAGGGTCCAACAAGCTCAGTGTCAGGCTTCAAAAGAATATTTATATGTGAAACACATTATATATGCAGTAGCTATTATAAAAAGAAAATCCCATATTTCGTGACCAGCAATACAGTTAAAGCAATACAATAACCAATACAAATATAAATTAATAAGTTTAATTTAGCTTGACTTTACAAATTCGCACTGTGGTCAAAGATGATCAAAATAGTTGTTTCTGGTGGCTACAAAAACAACCTGACTTCTATGAAAATAACTAAATAAAACAGACACACAAAAGCATACAAAAATTTTATAAAACAATAGGATACAACTGATAGAAACTGAAGCTCAAGTGATTCAAAGGATATTAGTTTGTTGGTTAAATGGTGCTATTGGTACAATAACAGCCTGAGCTTTGATGGCCTGCAGAAAGCTCTGAGATAGCATCCCCACGCTCTGGCATCCTCCATTCTTGGTAAAGATCAAGGCATCACGTCCCAAACGCATTGACCCAGACTTGAAACCATTACCATAGATCCCTATAGCCTGGCGACTGCCCTTTCCAGGGCCTTTCTCTGTAAACCCAAAACTATACACAGCAAAGACAAGAGAAAAATGAAAAAGTAAAGATTATGCTACCTAAACATGTTTAATATTAATCTATCAAGTTATACTCTACAGACACTGAGATCCTGAAAGTGACACCTTTTCAGCTGAGGTGCATCATTATAAAACTGTGGTCATGGAGGTGATTGGAATACTTGATTCTAATCATTTGAATGGATGAGTGAATACTTTTGGCAATATAGTGTATATTCCTGACTCACCTGAGCATCTTATGCAGTTTGTTAGGTGTCATCCCACTGCCGTTGTCCATAAAGCTGAGACACAACTCTTCTTTTACAGTTTCTTCATCAATCCAAATCTGCTTGGCTGTGACTCCGGGATCAGAGGCATTATCTATAAACAGCACAAGAAAAAATTACAAATTAGTGTGCTATGAAAAAACGTAGTTTGTATGTGCATTGTCATGTTACAGAAGTTACCAACAGAAATGATGTGAAGATTAAATTGTGTTAGTAAATATTCCTTGCTTCTTTTTTCTAACAGTTCTTATTGTGATACAGGATATGATTTAACTATGTTTATTTTTATCTACACTGACCTTCTTGCATACACTTATCTACTTCATGTAAATGTTTATGTAAATATGCTTTATATGTATTTTAAGATACGCCTACTATATGAACTGTGACCTGTCCGTTTTGTCAACCAACTGTTATTAATTTAAGAAATTCATAGATTCCCACCACTGATATGACACTAGCATGGTAATAACATGGTAATATGTTTTACTAGTTTAAGTGATTTAGGTGATGCAGTGTTTATGAGTTTATAAACGTCAACAATGCTCCAACCACTAATTTAAATCCCTCCTGCGATCACAGATAGACTACTAATAAAAGACTTGTCATGTGAGAATTCAAAATTCTTTAAATACTGACACTATAGTTAGGTATCTGATCAGATGTGACAACTCTGCGATTTGCATTTGGAAGTTAGATTAGTGCTTAAACACATTAACTTCGATCACTCTCAATAAAGATTCTCCACATCTGATCTGAAGAAATAAACTAATGACAGTCCAGAATGATTATCGATGAGCAGCCGTAGCGTCATTTTTCTTTCAATTACAGCAATCAGCATTAGGATGACGTAGCTAATCAGGCTTTCCATTACTATGAAATCACTAACATAATATTTTACTTAATTTTGTTGGAATTATTATAGTGCAAAAAAGCTCACCACAAAATGTTCTTCAACTGCATTCTGTGTTACACAAAATAATAGTGTTCAGATAATATAAAAATATTTAACTCTTTATTGGTCTCATCAAAAATTTACGTTTAATATATAATCAGCTTCAGCTTTAGTTGTCTTTAGCTTTTCCAACTTTTCAGGGTTGATTGTTTAGATGCTAGAACATTTGAAATGCTGTTTTCGTAAACTAACAGTGCTAAGTTGTCCTTTTATTATTCATAAACAGTTTTCTTTTAACCCAAACATCTGGACTTAAACTATGGTCATAATAATAGTCATCTAAATAGTGCAAAATAACAGTTTAACTGGAAACAACCTTTTAGAATGTTTCATTTACAGCATTTAGCAGACGACCTTGTCCAGTATACAATGTGTTCAAATGAAGGTTAAGGGCCATGCTCAAGGGATATTAGGAATATTATAAAGAATAATTCAAATATATCATGTAGCTTTGTGATCAGGTGAAGAACTAAAACTTAATATGAGCATGATTTCAATATTGAACATATGGATAAAAGTGAATATATTTAGTTTTATTCATTCTCATGATGTGAAGTTTTTGTATGCAGTAGCCGTTTATTCTTAAATGATTCTACTTTTAACTTTAATTTAACTTAAATTTAAAATCAGAAAATAAATACTTGCAATGGCTACCTAAGTACACTTGATACCTGCTAATGTACGTCATTCACTTGAGTAAAACTTTACTAGTTTTTTACTTCTATCTCAGTAAATTTCTAGTAATATACTTGTACTTTTACTTTTACTACAAGTATAGGTTCCAGGTACACTGATAAACTAATATATTAAAAGGTTTCTTGCATTTGGACATGTGAAATTACACGACGCACACGGGCAGTTTCCGCCTCAGCAGCAGCTAATACAACCGAAATGACTATAAACAGCGCCATGTTGAATTCACTTAACACACTCACCTATTAACTCAGCGACAGCACTGAACGGCCATGTGTGACTGGTGGAGTTGCTGTCCAGATAAGACGGGCTCATCTAAAATCACACACAATAGTTCAAGCACTTTAAATGTCACATAGAATGAACCAAAAACACGACATTAGTACAGGAGAAGAGGCATTAACACAACGTACAGAGCTGAGACGGATTCCGTGCTCGCTTAGCCGCGCCATGTTTCAAATGCACAACAACCCGCAGAGTGTAAAAAACTATTTCATCTAACGAGTCTGGTTCCTTTTGCATCTGCATCTGGCGAACCAAGCACACGTTCTTTCTTCCTCTTTCACTTTCAGAGCTTCTATGGCGTTAAAAAAAACCCCACACACGTTTTAGTCCCAAGCCAAATGTATTTAGGGTTGCCAGGTGCCTTACAATAATTGACCTGGTTACAAATTTTACCAATTCTGCTTTGGTTATGTCTTCTCTGACATATCCATCCATCCATGGTCTAGTTTTACCAGTGCTTAATCCTGTTTAGGAATACACTAAACACCTTAACTGGTCACCCCAGACCGTCACAGGTTACATTGGGTACAAACACACACACAGGGCAATTTCGGTAATTCAAATTAACCGGACTGTATGTCTTTGGGCTGTGGGAGAAAACTGGAATTGCCAGAGGAAACCCAGACAGACAAAGGGAGAACATGCAAGCTTTACAAAGAAAGCCTCGGACTGCCTTTCCTAGGAATCGAACCCATGAATTATTGCTGTGAGGTGACAGAGTTAAACACTAAGCCATGGTGCCAGCCTATTTTAACTTTTTAATTAAAAATTTTTAAAAATCTCGTTTGATTTATGAAGTTTGTTTTTTTCCTCTTGGCCCTACGGGTAAATTTTAGGTTCATCATTTATTGTAATATCAATTCTTTCCATTTGCTTAATGTGCCTTGTTTAAATTTATTTCCAAAATGCCCTAGAATGATATTGTAGTATATAGTCCAGAAAGAACGATACAGAAAACATTTACAGTTTTTATGTTCAGCAATGTATGGTATGTGTTTGACTAATATGAGCAGTGTGGTTCTATTTTATAAACTTGAATAATGTTGTTTCACAATTTTCATGACAGACACATTGTATTGTGTAAATTTAATCAATACGAAAGTTTATATCAACACAATATTGCCTAATTTTGGACTGTGGGGGGGAATCCAGAACACCCAGAGTAAACAATCAATTCAATTCAAATTTTATTTGTCATTACAAATATACAGATGTACAGTACAATGAAATGTTTCTCTTCGCACATCCCAACTTGTCTAGAAGTCGGGGGTCAGAGTGCTGGGTCAGCCAACGTACGACGCCCCTGGAGCCTACAGGGTTAAGGGGCTCAAGGACCCAGCAGTGGCCGTGTAGCAGAGCCTGGACTTGAACCCCCAACCTTTGGGTTCATAGCCCAACACTCTACCCACTGTCCCTGTCACACATGGGAGAACATGCAAACTTCCTACTGAAAAGACCCAAATTGCCCCACCTAGTTGAGTTGAACCCAGAAACTATTACTTTTCAGATATGCAACTGTTTTGTTGGTATTTTAATAAATCGTTGACTGTGTTAGGCCTTAACAATGTTGTTGCATTTATTTTTAATAATGGTTTGAGAGAGAAACATCATACCATAATACATTCTGCACACACCTAAAAACAAAATGATGAATTCAGTCCACCATATTAGTGTACTAGTGTACTCTTTTGATAATAATAACTTTTTCAAATAAATCTACTAAGATAGTAAAGTAATTTTTGTAGGATCTCCTTTAAAGACAGCAGCAATAAATTTATCATTTAATCTAGGGAGTATATCCCTGACTTATTTTCAGTTTTTCTATTTTTCGAAGATTTTGTCACGTTGGCATCACGTTCTAATCTTGTTAATATGGAATCAATAGAATTCAGTTTGTCAGTGAAAACACGTAACATACTTTATTTCTGTTGTATAATTGAAATAAAAGTGTATGCAATGTGCAGCTTACAGATAACAGTTACATTTCCATGTTTTCTTAAAATACAATTTGCATACTTTGACCCTCAACAAACATTGCATACATAAGTAATGCAAAAAAAACCTCTTGCATTAAACGTACAATAATTGTTTTAGCTATTCCTGTTTTCTTTCTCTCTCAGTTTTTGATGGCATAAAAAAGACCCCAGCGTTGATCTCCACTTTCACATCGTTGTAACTTTTCCATCCAGCCATTTATAATAGCATCATGATCATCTTTGGAAAATTCCTGTATGGAGGTAAAGAAATGTTATGAATCACATTAATTATACATTATATATTTGTGGTTTTTTATGACATTTACATGCTTAAAATATAATTGTTAAGAGTTTAGCTTACCTGTATAAATTCATTTTTTATTTTCTCAGCCCTTGTAAGCTCATCTTTTATTATTTTAATAAATTGAGTCGTCCTGTCTTCTGCTTTTACGTTAGAAAATCCTGCTTCCTTCAAGATCTAAAAAAATAAAATTATATATAAGCGTTACCAGCACAGAATTTATTCAGTAAGATCAAATAATCTGTACGAAGAAGAACATTTTCTTGTGATTATTATGTGAAAGCAGTCCAAAAACATGCAGGTAAGGCAAATTGAAGAGACCAAATTGTCAATGACTGTGTTTGATGTGACGTATCATTTGAAACACAGTGAATGAAACTGTTCTGTCAAGTATATGACCCAGGGTTTAAAACATGATGGTAAAAAGCTCGATAAATAAATAATATAATGCAGTAGCACTTTCTGGAAGACCAGAAGTAAAAAACTACAAAATGTAGTCTAAAGTCAGATCCTATGTGGTGGTGTTGGTTGTGGTGACTTACCATGCCGTATCTCTGTGGTGTGTGGAGGATATAGCCTCTTTGGCTAACATATTCCTGGAAAGCTGGAGTCCATGGTTTCTCTCCACAGCAGTAATCAGTGATTAGTACTCTACCACCAGGTTTTAACCATGACTGGATTAAACACATAAATAAAATGAGAACTTTATCGTTTATTTATTTTATATCACATTACATACTTTAGAAATGGATACAGTTGCGACACAATAGGTAAGTACACTGTTAATACGACCACCAGCTAATATCCATAGTACCCCATTGTGCAGCATGGGTAGTAGCTAGACGGACTGGGAGTGGCTCAGTAAAATCCTGATAGGTTGTATTGCACATCTGTTGGAAAACGAATGGGGAAAGATACATAGAGCAAAAAAGATGATCAAACTGATCCCACAGATGCTGAGTTGGGTTCAAGCCAGGGTAAAACATGTAGATCTCAGTCATGCTTTTCCAAACAATGCTGATTTTCTTATAGCCATGTGACATGTGGCATTATCTTGCTGAAAGACAACATCCACCCCAGTAAAAATAATCAACATGTGGTCACAATAATGTGAGCCAACAATTTACAGCTTTATAACAAAACAACAATGAGAAACCGGCTATATATGTTCAAAATTAAATCGGAACACAAAGTGCAATGCAAATTGTAATCACATTGTAAACATGTTTTTTTCTTGGTGCACACACATGTCAATGCAGTTACTAGAAAATATTGTTATTAGAGAATATTGTAGAGTTATAAACATCATGGCAGTCTCCAGTATGGATGCTGTGTTCACGGGGGATATGAATTAGAAAACGATTAACATATAACAAATTTACTTGATATGCAGCAGTTGCTGATATGCAGCAGTTGCTGATTGGCTCCATAGAACCAATTAAATATGTGCTGAAAAATACACAAACCAACTCACATGAAATTTTCTGAAGAGACTTAGCTTGTCACTGATGTGCAGAATGGTGTCTCTGCTATAGACCACATCAAATGAGCTCTCTGAAAATGTCCTCTTCGTGGCATCCGACACTTCAAACTGCACCTAAAGCAAAGTGAGTGGTTATCTGTCATTTTCTGTTAGTGAAAAGGTTCTGCTGTTCCAGCACAACCTAGACCAGCTGCCTGTATTCATATCAAGCAACTTTTCAACATCTAATTATAAAGAAATGTACAATATTAGTATGGATATAGATGGAATGATCCTGAATCAGAATAAATACACATTAAGATGCATATTACAGGTGACTAACAAGTCGGTTTCTTCCAGTTCTTTTATTATATCATACAGGTTTAAACTTGCACCTCCTTTTGTTGTCGTCATGCTAAGTCTATGATTCCAAAATGGTGCTTGGGATTCTGCGACTGTTCTTTTATACAGGACACAGAACAGTTTGTACAATGTACAGTTTGTACTTTTTTTCTTTCAAAATCTAACAAAACAGTTTCAGAAAGCTCTTATTTTTGTTGAACAAGAGTGTCACTCACGATTGGTAGTTTCTCGTCTACTGCCCTCTCCATAGCAATCTCCACCATGTTTGATGACAGATCCATTCCCAAAACCTCCACCGCAAAGTTCTATCAATTAAAAAAGCTTAATATTATGCTCAATTTTGTGCTCCATAATGGTGCCCTACTTTACTGGCTTTGATGACTTTGCTTCAAGAATTCTCTTACATCTTGTTTAACCGCTGTTCACCATTTTGCTGTATATATAAAAACAATAAAACATCAGCAAATTGTCTAAAATTCAATTGCTTCGCAAATTTGGCTAATAATATAATTGTCTTCAAAAACTGTCTTTAATTTCACTAACATTTTTTTAAATAATTTGTGAACAACTCACCATCAACTACTTGGCATCCTATTACAAACACTATTGTAGAGTTATAAACATCATGGCAGTCTCCAGTATGGATGCTGTGTTCACGGGGGATATGAATTAGAAAACGATTAACATGTAACAAATTTACTTGATATGCCGCAGTTGCTGATATGCAGCAGTTGCATAATGACCACTAATCTAAACTTTCAGTCATTCTAACACCGTAGAATAAAGATGAAGTTCTGACAATTAGAGAAGACAACTGAAGTTTCATTGCACTAATCCTGTCAGACCATGGCTTTGATTAACACATAAGGGTAATGTCATTTTAGGACAGGAAATGGACTTTTGCCACCAAGTTTATTGCATTGCATTGAATTTTAATAAGCACTAAGTGAACACCTAAACAAGTTTATTAGTTGTTTACAATTGTGTGTATGTTATCTAGCGTACAAATTATTTAAAATAAGTTGTCCATTTGAACAGTAAAAACAATGAAGTATCTATCTATTTTGTCCCATTTTTCAAGTGTGGGGTTGGCTCTTAGATGTTTCCCAGACCTGATTAGTTTGGCATTATTTTTACACCGGACACAAGTTTTTGCTCTTGAAACAGGCACTACAATGTAGTATATATGGCACAATGTAGCATTTCCAATTAATCTAGTAGCATGTTTTTAGACTGTGGGAGGAAAACTGAGTACCCCGGGTACTCCTAACACAAGTTACTGTTACAAGTTACCTAACACAAGTTAAACAACAATATAAATGTTAATAAAACAACCAGGTTGTATTTAAACTTCAAACCCACATAGTTAAATTAGAGCTCATATATGGTTCAGTGCCTTGAAAGTTACCTCGAATAGTGTCATAAACCACCCGAACAAAGAGAAGCGGGAGAATGAATACAAACACTTGCAAATGCCAAAATTCAGTAATTCCCAATAAAACAATACAGTGAGCATTGTGACCGCTTTGGTTTATTTTTGCTTACCTTGGCCATGTAGAAATCTCCTCCCCCTATTCCACAGCCCACATCAAGAACTTTTTGTCCAGGTCTTAGATTCAGCAGGTCAACAAACTCCTTAAAATAATAATAATAACAATAATGAAACAATTTTTATCAGTTGTACATTATTCTTAAAAACTGAAACAAACAAAAATATTTAAATCTTCCTAACCTTAGATTCATTGTGGGTTTATATATACACTATACACTAAGATTGAAATTTAATTCCATTATTCTTAATACCCTTTTCCAACAACTATAAACTAGTCTGAGCTATTTCAGTTTATAATCAGGGGCCAAATGTGGCGGCTTGATGGAGGTGTGGGTTGAAACAGCAACCTTCTGATTGACAGGCCACTTCATTTACTGCTAAGCTTCTGGTGCCAGTCGTTATTTTCCCTAATAATTTATCCGGGTCAGGACTGAAGTAGTTCTGGTAGCAATGACCAAAAAGTTTTGAGTACCAAGTAATTACCTGTCAGAACAGTTAAACATTCACATTATTCAAATTTTATTTGTCATTACACATATACAGATGTACAGTACAATGAAATGTTTCTCTTCTCATATCCCAACTTGTCTGGAAGTGTAGCTGGATCCAGGTTCAAATCTGGATTTAAACCCCCAACATTCGGGTTCACAGCCCAACGCTCTACCCACTAGGCTACACTGTCCCTAAACAGTATGTGAAGTTTTAAGAAACAGAGATCAATCTGAAAACTGAATAGTAGTGACTGAATGGTGTTAATATTGTACATGGTTAATTACAGTGTGTGTACCTGACCCTGAACATGAGTGGTAAAACTAGACAATGGATGAACAGGAACCAGTGGCGTTAACAGAATTAATTAATTTTAGTCTCTGGAAAGTTTGAGAACGAAAGTTTTCTTAAAATAAATAATTCCTCATGAGAAAACAAAATTGAAACTACACTTTGTCATCTTAAGACCAAAAGTCACAAACAAAAATATTCAAATCTTACCTTAGATTCATCGTGGGTTTATATACACCCAGATTGAAATGTCATATGCGCATTATACATTATATTGGATCAGAGCATCTAATGAATGCCATCTACATGTAAATGTATTCTAATATTTCTTTTAGTATTAAACTTTCGTTTGTAAAAAAAAACATGCGTTCTTTAGGTAGTATTATAAGAAGCAATCCTGCCCCCACCTGGACGCTATAATACATTACAAGTAAAACATTGCAAAGAAACATTGTGTGGCCAACTCTTGCTGACCTAATCCTGTAAACTTCTCCTATTCTGACCCATATACGTGCCTTGGTAGTGCTGGGCCCTCCAGTGCTGACATAACCAGAGCCAAACATCTTTTCATAGCGCAGGATCCCCCGACGTGTGTATTGCTGATTGTCCAGAAACTGCTGAAATGTTTTAAATCCGCCTTGATGCTGCTGGACTACACTCCGACTGGTTTTTTGCATTAACCAACACATCTGGTTTTGGTTCTTCTTCACCTTATAGAGAAATATAAGTTTAAAAAATCATGTTTGCATCCCAGATAAACAATTATATGCATTTCTTTACCCTCCTGTTCTGTTCCTAAAAAGTGTGTGTTTTGTAAAACTTGTATAGATCCATGGTCAACAATGAAGTCCATTTAAAAATTATATCTATATTTGTTATAGTCAGCATAATATACATACAATGTTTGCTTTCTAAAATGAGAAACATTAGCTGAGGTAAGTGAAGATTGCAGGTTATACAGAGAAAAAATGTGTAATGATCATAACAACTCAATATTTAAACAATATGGTTAAAACCCTAAACAATAATACACATTTGGTCCCACTTTACCACTATAAAGGTCAAAATAAGCAAATAAGGACAGACGACAAACCAGATATTATCATCAAAAACCACTATTAAACTTTGTATTTACATACATTTATAGAACTGCAACATTTAACTCATTAAAATATTATGTTTGTGTTTTCTCTTGTGTTTTTACCTTGACATAAGTCTGTACTGTTTTGTTCAGCACTATGTCAAATCCATAGGGTTGTGTACAATTGTCTCCCAATTCCTCCAACCTCAATGATGTCATAAGGTGGTTATAATCTGCTGGAGTTCTGTATTGTGTGGGGTTAAAATCTCTTTTACAATCTCCTGTAGTGGACAAAAAAACAGTCATGGTATATTTTTCTAAAATTAAACTAACCAGGAACTAAGTAATCAAACAAGACAAAAGAAAACAACTTGTGGGCCTTGATCAGTTTGGTTCATTTTAGGTGTGATTTCCCATTTGCAAGAACAACGACAAATAAAAAGATGCAAAACCTTAATATGATAAAAAGTGAAGTCATATACACGTATCTTTCTTGTTAAGCAACCATAAATGTCATGTAGATAATGGTTAATATTGAGCCAGGGCTCCAAAAAAGTGCTATTAAATAACCTGATTGATGAAAACAGGACTCTCTGAAGAATAGATAGCCACCGGGACGAAGCCAGGACAACATCTTTTTTCCCAGTGTTTGCAATTCTTTTTCACTCAGATACATGAATAGCCAGTTAGAAAAGATCAGGTCAAAACTATTATAAAAAGAAGAAGAAAAAAAAAAACTGAAAACGTAAATCAATAAATTCCTTAAAAAATCTATAAAATCTGCCTTGTTCAAGCAGATATTTCTTGCATGATTGTTTTCTTTAACAACTTTGTGGGAAAATTCAATACACACATTGTATTGCATCTATC
>JAOUQU010316299.1:0-12867 GCA_028566735.1 Ammoglanis amapaensis
CCCTCATCTCTGGGATGAAATTTGTCATTAACATCTCCTTTATTTTGTTGGCTTATCTTGATCTGTAAAATGTGTCCAGAAATGCATTTTAGTCCAGGTGAAACAGAAGGGGAGATATAGGGGAGTAACATTTTGGTAGGAAAAGAGGAAGTAGGATTCTGCCGGGGAGTTGGATTTCGGCACAACACCGGTGTTTGTAAATACCGCATGAACTTCCGGGTTCCGTCGCGCCCCCCAGACATAAATAAATCTACTGTTCAATCTACCAACCCTGTTTGTTCTCGTGTGTGTGTTTTAGCATTTAAAGCGTTTCCTTAAAAAAAACCTCAATTCCTAACACAAGAGAAGGGGCTTCACGCCAATACCAAGGTTCCGCCTCCAAAATGCGATTAATTGCGATAAAATTTTTAAAAGTTAAAGTCCCGGCCCTAATATATATATTATAATTAAAATGATTCATTTGAAACTAAAAAGACCTAAGAAAATATTGAATATACTGTGCTCATTTGAAGCAAATCAGACTATAAGTGGGTTGACTAGAGTCACATTTGTGAAAATGCATTCTATTTAAGATCTGATCAGAGATTATTAGCATCATTATCCATTTGAATGCAGTCCAATCCCTAATTACAAAGGTGTGTACACTTACACAATCCCACTATTCTTCCCTCTAAAAAATCTCAAATCGTTGGTCTATAAAATACCAAAATAGCAGACAGATGAAAAAGAAAACTCATAACGATCTATCTTGGTCTTACTTTCTTTTACAACACAAAATCTGAAATGTGTCAAAAAGGTTTTTATTATCATTTCAGCTACATACAAGTACATAATAAAACGAAACAGCATCCCTTCACTCTTCTCAGTAAAACAATGAAAGAGTAAAAAACCATCCAAGAAACAGAGCAGTTACACAACACAAATAAATACTAAATAAAGCCCATAATAAATATATTTAAAAATATTATCTAAACAAATAATTAAGAGTCAAGTAAATTAAATAGAGCTGAATGCTGCAGTTTTGTAAAAACTTAGAGAAGGATCTACATGGACACAAATGCTTGCTATTATTTTTTACTTTCCAGTGGATCCCATAACATAATATGTAATGCAAAAAATATTACATCTCCAACATTGTCAATCCCAGCTGGTTACTCATGCAAGCAACTTTGATTACTCAGTTTTAGGCTTTGGTATCATTAAACCTCCTGTCACATCTTAAAGGTGTTTTCATACAAAAATAGCGTTTCCAAAAATAGTTTTACGGATCACTAATCATTCATGTAGTGTGAAAACCACAAGTCTTCAGACTGCAAGTAATCCAGTTGTGTAGTATGAACTACATAGTGATCGAACACCTTTGAAAGTCATGTAGTGTGAACTTGGCATTAAAAAACTTTCGTTAAAACCATCAGAGAATTATCTATCTCAGACATATGATAAACAACAACTTGGCTTAGTTCTCTTAAACATTATAAAGCCAAGTCATGCATTCCAGCAGTTAAAGATACAGAATGCTGACTCAAAGTGCTTATGTGTAGCTGCAGATTAGTGCTTGTCCTACCTCCTGGAGCGCTTCCCTGGCTGTCTGCCGGCCCACATCTACTGCAAGCAGACAAAAAGGGAGGAAGTGAGGCATCTGATTAATAGTATCATACTCTAAAAGCCACCATTTCATCCTGAGCTGGTGAGATATAAAATATTGGATAAAAATAGCTTTCATTAACACTTAAAAAAATAATAGTACAGATACTGTCAGTTACACATGGAGTATAGATTTTTTTCTTTTTTTTAAAGAAAACAGCATTTAGACACTTGAGCTTCACCATGATGAATTTTATTGATTCCATAGACAATAAAAAAGCAGATGCCGTGGCTTGATTTCTGTTTGGGCCCATTGCACTGTGCTCACACTATTGCTCACTTGACTGTGGCCAGTTGTAGCAAACGTGTAGTGCTTGGATAACTTCTGACAATTCCAAAATGAAATAAAGAATATTAAATGTCATTGTTACATTCAGATAACACAAACACAACCAGGTGTTTTTCTTAACATTTTCAGCATAAATACAAGTGGAGCCAAAAGAAAATAATCTTTTTTTTCCAGTTCATTCCAAATATTACTATTAAATAATGGAAACAGAATGATCTGCCCCAACATCTGGGGAGCACAGGCTTAAATACAAAACATAAATGAATCCAAAATACAATACTGGCGTTTACAGGTACAGGTGTATACAACCAGCGACATGGCCAGAGGCAGCGTAGCTCAGGTACACCAAACGCAGTTCCCATGTGAAGCGTAATAATAAATAATTCTTACTAAATTCCAGTCAACGTTTGAAGAATCTTTTTGTGATCTGGCACGTTCTCTTGATGGACTGCACTCCACAAATCACCACAAACAAAAGACACTCTCACGTTCTTTGGTCCGAATAAATGAACAAAATTACATGTATATTCTAGGATTTGTTTCGGTACTTTAGAATTTGGTCCGAATAAGCGGCTGGTCTCATTAACCGGCTTCGACTTTAACCGGCTTGACATAACATATTAGTGTGCAGAAGCCTGACACTAACCCTGAATCACAGGAGTAGTAGATTAGTGAAATTAACTGCTACTCCAGAATTAAATATTAATGTTTTGGCTCAAGTTACAGAGTTGCAAATCTTTGTACCTCCTCGCATTCGCTTCCCCTTCTGCTTCTCCTGCACCTTTCTTTTGAAGTGTTTATAGGCTTCTGTTTGTTGATACTTCTCCAGCTCCCTCATGTAACGCTCCTTGTCCTTCTCTGCCTCATCCAAATAACGCTGTTAAGAAAGTCACTCAGTTAAGCATTTGAATGCAGGATATGAAGGATAAAAGGGAATCTTCTAAAGCTTTATTTCAGTTTTGACCAAGTAGTTTTGTTTTGGTACTTGACTAGAGAACTGTGAATGTGACAATCCTCTGTGTGTCTGAAAACATAGAAAGCCAACTACCTAGACATCAATTTAAATCGTCACAGAGAAGTCAACATGTTCTATCCCATCCCTGGCAGGCCATCCGGCAATTTTTGCTTTAAAATCCCACAACTCTCAAAGAGGCTTTAAAATACTAGATCCCTTATCAGCCAAATAAGACATCTTCAACGTTGTTTTATCCAGTGTAGAAGGACATCATTAACATTTAGTGTCCAGTGTTCCAAAACATCTTCAAAGTGTGAAACTAGGAATAGAATTTTTTAAAATGATAATTGCTTTACTATCCCAACCTTTTTTGGATTGTGTTATAGTAATTGATTTTAAAGTGTTACATGTCTGAAATGC
Organism: Ammoglanis amapaensis; assembly: GCA_028566735.1. Taxonomy (NCBI): domain Eukaryota; kingdom Metazoa; phylum Chordata; class Actinopteri; order Siluriformes; family Trichomycteridae; genus Ammoglanis; species Ammoglanis amapaensis. The sequence goes on from JAOUQU010316299.1 coordinate 3,309, forward strand.
AATAATAAACTAACAAATGAATTTACAAAGACCAAAACAAAACAAGAAATGTCTTGAGTTCATACTTTGTGTGTTCAGAACAGACCAACTGCTACCAGCTGAAGCCTAGTGATTAGGGTCTCATCACTGCCAGGTTACTGTGCTTCGAATAAATGCATCTAAATGCCAAATAAAACTAAAAAGAATAAATAACAAAGTATCAACATTCAAATTCCTCTTTCCCTTATACCAAATAAAGATTATAATTAGACTTGCAAGCTCTACAGTTTTTAAACAACATTATAATAAGAACACATTATTATAGTAAATAAAATCTGAATGCATGTAGACTGCAGTTGCTGACCTGTTTCTCTTCTGGGGGCAGCTTGCTCCACTCATTGCCCAGCATCCTTGTAATCTCTGGGAATGGCACATCTGGTCTCTCTGCCCTCAGCTGCTCTCGCCGGTCATTCATAAACCGAACATATCCTGTTAAAGGGGCTTTGGGGGCATTACTGTCTTTCATCGGCTTCTTCCTCTTCCTGCCTTTAGTCCAGTTGGTTTTGCGTTGCTTCTTTGGACCAAGGCAGAGAGAAGGCAGTTAAAACTAAATTCATGTACCAATCAATACACTTCTGTATTCTGAAGACCTCACTTCTATCCATTCATAGAAACACAGTTTTTACATTGCATTAGATTTACAATGCAAAGCCAGTACTACACTGTGTTTAATATTCTGGCTGAGGTCATCAAAACATCATCTTACCAAAATATATACTACTGTTTAGCTCGCACATGGCACAGCGATAAAACACATGGTAGCACATCATGTGACATTTTAAATGGTTTAAAGCTCTACCATCTGTTTGGGCTGCATGCCTACAAGAACAATGATTGGCTGTTGTATGTCAGATTAGGGCTCTTCATAACTGAGCAAATTATGACCTCTGCTGGATGACTGATGGTGTCTGCACAAAGAAAAACAAATGAGAATCAGGGTGTGGTAAGTCCATCACCAAGCTGAGCCTCATATTATCTCAGTTGGTGTGGGTAAAAGAAAATGCAGCCAGCTATTGTACACCTTTCTCTCTCACTATTTAGAACAGTTTCAGCCTCAGTAGAACGGAAGCATAACATAACTAGTAAAATGTATATTTACTACTAGGGAATATTAAAGGATATTATCATATAGTAACATATAGTTATAGTAGTATATACTATTAGAACTATTAGAACTATTCATATTATGAATAGTAATAATTATTATAGTAGTGAGTTTAGCATAGCATTTATTTCTGCCAAAAAAAGAGTAAAGTGGATGAATCCACTAGTTACGAAAAGGAAAGGAAAGCCAAAGGGGAAGCTTAAGGATGTCATGAGGTGAGATGCAATTGAATGGAGAGAAAATTAAATGAATGATCCACTGTGGTGATCCCTAATGGAAGCAGCTAAAAGAGCTACACTGAAGTGACAGAGAGACCCTACTGGAAAATATCAATCTATACATGAAACACATAATTAAAAAGCTACCCAGCCTATAAATTTAAATAATCACACTAATTAAAAATAAAATCATTGACAAAGTAAATTTTTGTGCAGCGTTGTTTACAGGTGATATAGAGTAAATCTTGTCTTTGTTGAATAACCTAGTTTACTCACAAACAAAAACATACAAAAATTTGACATTGGTCGACATGCTGGGCATCAACAAGTCATGAATGATGTGCCCTTCAACAAGGCATGGCTAGAGCTTCCCACCATGGTGCTTAGTGCCCCCAAGAAGATTTAAACATTGAGTACATTTGGGATAGTTTGTAAAGCAGTTGTCTGCTTAGTTAAAAATAGATTTAGTAGGCATGACAAAGACAGTGCTGAGTGTTGGACAGACAATAGTCATTTACGCCAGGGGACATAAAGGGTGTATTCGAAAACCAAGTGAGCTGCCTTGCTCTCTTACTAACTACATAAGCAGCTGCCTTGATAGCATATTCATATAATACATCAAGCTAGAGGTTATTCAACCTCCCCGTCTTACTTTCGCTTACTTTCACTTACTTATCATACCATTAAAAAACAATGGGATGAGGTGGAAATGTAATAATACTTTTTAATTTGAAATTTGCTCAGTTTGTTCCCCACAACATCTTACATATTGCTATTTTTGTGAAAACTGCTAACCTACTCTTCACTGAAAATATTGTTTACATTATAAGAAAGTGTAGTAGTAAGCATTATAAGGAATCTATGATATCAAACAACCTTTTACGGAGAATAGGATTGTATAAAATGTAGACTGTGTATACAGCATACTGTGATTTCAAACCCACCCAAAGTGATTATTATTATTAGATCAGTACTGACCTACACTCAGAGAGCTATAATTAATTAACAAAAGCATGCCAAGCTCATTAACACCAAATGCTATACATGCAAAAGCAATCAATATCAGCCCCTGGGTTACCTCCTCTCCATTTCTTTGGCTGCCATTATCTGTGTTGCCCCCTGGTGAAGCACTCTGCTCTTCCATGACCTCAGCTCTGATACTGGACAAACTGTGGAAGACATTTAACATGTACTTTATGTTCATAACATTATGGGTTCTAGAATCGTGTAATATATAATAATATAGACATACATCAGTATTGGCTTCTTTAGGCCAATCTTTTATGGGGTTGCACCATTCAGTAGTGTTTGCCCTACTTATTTAGACATAATACTTTCTTTATGTGCTACATTTATAAAGCTTCATCAAAGTTTTATAAAGCTAACAGAGCATTTTATAAAACCCCACAAATGAACATTTCTAATTAACTATATAATCCTATACATTATTTATTAATAAAAAACATGTCATGTGACGTCCTGGATTGGTTGGAATAAAAACCAGATGCGGTTTGACACCTATAATGTAGAGGCTCGTAAAACTATGTACCTCAGAACCTCAATGACCCGAGGATCACCCTACAAAAAGATTAGGATGTTATGCAGTTACTAAGTTGACTTAGAGAGAGAGAGAGAGAGAGAGATTAAAAAAGACAGATTATTCGAGGGCTGAATGGTTTAAAATTAATTGTCGATACTACAAGGTCCACGAAATAAACACAAATCGTCCTTATCGTTCCAGTAAAACACGTTAAATAATATTCAAATGAGGAAACACAAAGCAGTGTCGCAAATCGTTCATATTGGAAAGGCAAAACAAGTATTCCAAAAGCCCAATTTACTTTTCTTTGTTGCACCACACGCACGCATACAACAGACACATATAAGTTGTATGTATTTATGTCATCAAACTAAAACTGTGTGTTAAATAGCCACAACATCAGCTCGTTGCGTTAGCCTCTATGCTACCTACGCAAAGCAACGCTTATGATAAATTCACTCAGCGAACCTGTTCTAAAGTTTGATACGTATCGAACATACATGACAGCCCGCCATTCCTTTATGAAGTCATACTAACCTGCAATTTGAAATTGAAACAGAATGTTTCAGCGTAGCTTGTATGAAAGAGCAGAGCATTAATCAAAACAACACATAGCCTATAAGCAGGCGCAATACGTCATCATACCGCGAGACTTCCGCATCGTGTTTCGATGCTTCCAGCTTCTCTGTTACTGCGCCCCCTGCTGGTGACCGGCGGCGTGGACCGGATTCTGGTGGACTGACATTTCGTTTGACTTGACTAGTAATGCCAAAGAAAAATATAATTTGCATAATAATTTGGAACGAGTCAATTCAGTTACTACAATTGGCCTGACTGCATTCTTTGCACAGTGTGAGGAAATCCAAGCAGAACACCTGCCAATTGTAATAAAAGTAAGAGCCACATAGATATTAATTTCATTCAGTATCACTGGATTATAAACATGGTGGAATTCTGATCTTTCTGTTTTATATTAATAAGCATATTAAAACTCTAGGCTCTAAGCACATAGACTATTAAAAAGTTTGCATATAGAACACAAAACACAGATATTGGAATTTTAATTTAAAAGTAATATTAAGTGATCTGATTACCAGCCATGTTATTATGTATCTTTGAATAAAACAGAGCAGAGAGCTGATTTGTTTGGCATTTGAAACATCCACCAGCTTCTTTCACTTTCAGATTGTGCACCCATTCATCACTTTATCCAGCATTCCATTGCACTTCTTGGCCACTATATGTCTTGGTACACTCCCCAAGGGAATTTAAATTAATTAAACAGAATATTTGGATTATATTCATATTAAAGAGATATACTGTATATTGCACATCTAAGCATAACTTTAACTTATTACTCAATACAAACCACCAAATATTTCATGTATAAATGAGAGGAATGGTTAAAGCAAAAGGGCAATCGCAAAGGCAAGCAAAGCACAAAAACAAGAAACTGGCCAATCCATTAACTCCAAGCATGAAATAATAAGAAAAGGCAACTATTCATTTTGGTACCGCTAGTTATCAGCACAGAAGTACCCCCACAATCCAAAAATGATGATGGAGATAAGATAATCCTTTTTTAGTTCCACATTGAGGAAATGTTGTTAATTAAAGATGTTTCTCTTCAAGAGCAGTGTGTGTATGTGTTGCCTTTCTAAGTAAAAAAAAGCGAATACACCGTTTCAAATTATTATGCAAATAAAATTAATGTAAATATCAAGACAGAACACCCTCCCAGAGCTGTTGCATAGATGTGAACTGCCTCCCGCCATCATAGACACTCCTTTTGATGATGCTCCAGAGGTTCTCAATGGGGTTGAGGTCAGTGTAGCATGGGGGCCACACCATAAGTTTGTCCCCTTTTATGCCCGTAGAAGCTCGAGATGCAAATGCATTCACATCTAAGCAACAGCTCTGGGACGCTATTCTGTCCTCATCCAAAATAAATTGAAGCAGATACCATCCAAAACCTGACAAATTAAATGGACGACAGAGTTCAAAAGCTCCTTTCAAACAAGGAGTCCTATGTGCAAATGTAACATCACCTAGAATAAAGTTTTGACTTGAAAAAGTCAAAGTTTGTCATAACATGCTAATGCTTATAATTTCACATATTACATTTTTTTTCTTTATAAAATTGAAAAGGTTGAAAACTCTGCTGTGAGTTATAAAAAGTTTTGGGAACAGTCATAATAATTTGGAACATGCATTTTGAATGCATTTTGAGTGTTTTATTATTTTTTTAAATATACTGTTATCATTGTCAGTTTGTTCAAAAATCTTTTAAGTGTACATGGAAACATAAATGATAAAAAAGTAAACTCAACCCCCAGTCTATGCTCCTACGGAAGCACAAAAAAACAACACATTTTTAGCACACATATACAATAACATCAAACATTAAACGTAACACAGAGTATCTTCGTAATCATTAATCCAAACAGAAATACACCCTCAATTTCCTCCACAGAGTCACCAGAAACATGACGCACCACCTTTCCCGCCATATCAATAATTTATACAGCCGCAAATGTTCCGTCACGTAAGGCACGTAAGGTTTTTTACAACATGGATTTTTCATCGGGAAGATGTGTCAATTGCACTGAAAGTCCATTTAATCAAATCCATACTTTCTTGTTTTGAATAGCAGTGCTAATAGCATAACAGCAGACACGACAGATACAGATGATAGAAACTTAGCAGGAAAGATAAAGCAAGGAGCTTAACTAAAAAGCATCCGACTTTGATGGAAGCAAATGCAAAAAGGTACATGGTGTACCTCCAAATTGAGAATACATAATTATCTGCTGCGATGATATACAGTCCCCTCCAAGTATAGTTAAAGTTAAGCCAATCCCTTTATCTAGGTTGTTTACTGAAATCATTTCGGTTTGATATAACAAAATGGATAGCAGACAAAAGATCAACATTTCAGCTTCTATTTCCAGATATTTGCATCTAGAACTGATGCACAGTTCAGAAGAAAAACATTACAAAATAATTTATGATTGATGGCTTGATGCAGTTCTTACAAGTAAAAAAAATGCAACTAAGGTAATTCACTTAACTAAGCTTATTCACTTTTATCTAATACAAATGTATCTGTTCCCAAACTTTTGATCAAGATAGAAAATGTATGGGTTCAGACAAAAGGTGTTTCTGAACTGTATCAGATACAGATGCAAATTTCAAAACCTTGCAATGTAAAACCAAATTGTTTTCAGTCTACAGTAGAGATAATGGTATTGGCCTCACTGTTCCAATTCATTTGGTGGGGACTGTATGTAAGGGCTTGGGGTGTATGTAATGTGTGTGAAGTACTGCTGCAATGTTACCTGAGCAGATCTGTCAGGTTCTGCCACCCTGTCTACAGTCGTGAAAAACACATTTTTCACATCTAGATTTGGGGAGTGTCTACCATTCTTCCTTGCAGAACCTCTTCAGTTTCATCAGGTTGGATGGTGAATGTTGGTAGACAGCCATTTTCAGGTCTCTCCAGAGATGCTCAATTGGGTTGAGGCCAGGGCTCTGGCTGGGCCAGTCAAGTATGGTCACAGAGTCATTCCAAAGCCATACCTTAGTTATTTTGTGTGCTTAGGATCATTGTCTTGTTGAAAGGTGTCATGTTGGACGACCTTTAACCCAGTCTGAGGTCCAAAGCACTCTGGAAGAAGTTTTTTTGTTACCTGGATATCTCTATACTTTGTCACATTAATCTTTTCATCAATTGCAGCCAGTTGTCCTGTCACTGCAGTTGAAAAACACCCCATTAGCATGATGCTGTCATCACCATGTTTCACTGGTGATGAGCGGTGCCTGGTTTTTTCCCCATATACCACCTAAAATTTACTCCAAAAAGTTCAATCTTCATCTATCAGACCAGATAATCTTATTACTCATAGTCTAATAATCCTTCAAGTCTTTCATTGAGGAGAGTCTTCCTTCTGGCCACTGGAGCTTTCTTCCACCTCTCTACTGCATCTCTGGAGCTCAGCCACAGTGATATTTGGGTTCTTCAACTACCACGATTGCTAAGTTTGGCTGCACGGCTAGGTCTAGGAAGAGTTTTTGTCATCCAAAACTGTGCTCTTTGGACCCTTGAGTACTGCAGAATTCCTTTGTAGCCTTGGCCAGATCTATGCCTTGCCACAATTCTGTTCCTGAGCTCATTGGACAGTTCCTTTGACCTCATGATTCGCATTTGCTCTGACATGCACTGTGAGTGGTGAAGTCTTATACAGATAGGCGTGTGCCTTTCCTAATGAAGTCTAATCAGTTTATTTAAGCACAACTGGACTCCAATTAAGGAGGTAAACAATCTAATGGAGCATCAGAAAGAAATGGACAGGATGTGAGTTAAATTTGAGTGTCATAACGATTTGATTTTCAAATAAAAAAGATATTTCAAAAAAGAATTCTTATGAGTCAAGTCAAGTCAACCTTATTTATATTGCACTTTTTTCAATGGATATTTGAAGCAACTCAAAGCAACTTCAGGACCAAGAGATACAGAAACTTTTGTTGAGCAAGCTGAGGGCAACTGTGGCAAGAAAAAACTTTCCAAAATCTACAGGAAGAAATCTCGAGAAGAACCAGACATGACCCATCCCTTTTGGATAGTCCTTGTATGCTGCAATATTAGAAATGCAGTCCTTAGCCTCAGTGGGTAAACAGGTTTCCATCAGAATGCCAGGAAGAAACCTTTAGAGGAACCAGACACAGCAGGGCCCGTCCCTCTTGGGTGCTTTTGGAAGTAATCGTCACATCAGGCAGGAGCAGCAATATTGGCACTGCACTAGAACAATAGAGAATATAGTTAATAATGTACAATGTTAGTTAACTAAAGCAGTTTATAAAAAGTTTTATACTCAGATAGCCCTAATTATTATAGCATAACTAAAAGGCAGAGCAAGCAGGTAGCAAGGTCACAAAGGCTATCACAGGACATGAGCGCCAACCTCCTATACCCACACCTGTACAGGACAGGAGAGGCAGAACAACAGCAACCCAACATCCCTGATCATCAAAAGATTCTTTGACCAAGAACCCCTAGGCTCTGAGCCTTTGTATATATTAATCAAAAGCCTGAGAAAATAAATATGTTTTCAGTCTAGACTTAAACATCGAGACTGTGTCCGAATTCCTAACAGAGGCAGGAAGATTATTCCAAAGTTGTGGAGCTTTGTAAGAAAATGCGCTTCCAATGGTTGTTCATCTCCATCTTCCTTCCCACATGAGAATCCACCCATCTTTTCATGTCTCCCAGATAAAACCTGTTCTTCGGTCAGTCCTTGCCCCCCAGCAATACACCTCCAGTTTGCCTTATTGATGGTAAACCTGTGTTCACAGTCAGAAAATTACTGAACTGCTGTATTCTTCAGCTGTATTTCTCCCCTTTGTGTATGCTCTGGTCCAGCCACCTGCAATCCTGTTACTACGCTCTTCCCTGGAACCTGACTGCCCAGTTCTCACCAACACCACACTTCCTCATACCAGACACTTTCCCCTGTTGATCATGTTTGCTCCCACTATCTGCAATAAACCTCCTAAGACTGTACATCATTGTTTGTGTGGTGAGTTCTGGGTTTTCGATCACAGCGCTGTGATTGTGACCAAATAGTTCAATTTTGGACTAATCCGTCCAAAGAATAGACTTTTTTTCCCAAAAGATAGCTGGGAAAGTTTAAACGCACAACTTTGTTCTTTCTTAAGAGCAGATGCTTTCTTCTAGCAACTTTCCCATGAATGCCATTTCTATTAGTTATTCGTCTAATTGTAGACACATGTACATTTATCCCAAATGCTGACAGAGAGTTTTGCAACTCTCTGGAGGTGATGCGTGGGTTGGCCTTTACCTGCATTATTATTTTTCCGGTGCTTTTTGGTGTAAGTTGCCCTCCATTTGTAAATGATTTGTCTTACAGTGGATGGATGAAGCTGGAATCTGGAATGAATACTTTTTTTCTTTACAAAGATGCGGTTCTGGAGCAACTGCTGCAGGACAGAACAAACATGCTTGATGTGTTCAGAAAGTTGAGTAGTAAGCAACTTGAGAATACACAGTTACCCCAGAGGCCATTCCTAAGCCCAAATAGCATAACTTTGAACTCAATGTGTCCATAAAAAGTTTTAGCGTCTTATACTCGTCACTAAATGATACCCGTTTCAGAGACAAAGGCTTCTTATTCTTTATAGTTATATCATTTTAACCATGGTAATGAATACATAGTTGAAGAGTTTTATCTTTCTTTTCAACAAAGAAGAAGCTGATCTCTAATGGGGAGGTGAATGGTTGGATCAGGCCAGTGGCTAAAAATACATTTAAATATTTCTTCATGATTATGGTTTCCAGACAACTGGTATAAGCAACTACAAGGTAGGGGAGACCCAGGAAGAAGCTTGATAGGGTCTGTGAGACAGGAGTTCTTGAGCATGCTCAAAACAGAATACTTCTCTAAGATTGTGATATTCGGCCATGACACCAAACGGGAAAATTGAGGTTGAGTTGTGGTTGGACGTCTCTAAGTCATGATGTTAAGCATAAAAAGGCACAACCAAATTAGATTTTGCGTGGTCTATAGGCATATAAATGGAGTTACTAAAAAGGTTGTGCAATGCTACTCCGCATTGAGAAATTGCTGGACTTGGTGGCTT
>JAOUQU010316410.1:0-12865 GCA_028566735.1 Ammoglanis amapaensis
CACTGCACACAACACACACTGCACATGAAACACACACTGCACACAACACACACTGCACATGAAACACACACTGCACACAACACACACTGCACATGAAACACACACTGCACATGAAACACACACTGCACACAACACACACTACACATGAAACACACACTGCACACAACACACACTACACATGAAACACACACTGCACATGAAACACACACTGCACACAACACACACACACACTAAACAGAAGCACAAGTGAGCAAACAGAAGGATTAAACCACACACACACACACAACACACACTACTACAAGAGAGGAAAAGAGGTGTCGGGTTCGAGTGACCGTTACTCACCTGACAGGTAGAGGGCGAAAGAGATGAAGCGATGATATTTGCTCAGGATGCGTAAGGGTTCCTCCCTCTGTACCAGCGAGAAGAATGTATCGGTCACGGTCTCACCATAGAAGAAGTAGTTCACACACAACAGGAAGTACCTGAAACACACACACACACACACACACACACACACACACACACACACACAAAGCTTAGAGAAGAGCAGGTAGGAATCTCAACAGTATGTACTGAGGTTCTGATGTACTGAGGTTCTGATGTACTGAGGTTCTGATGTACTGAGGTTCTGAGGGTGTGAGGTACTGAGGGTGTGAGGTACTGAGGGTGTGAGGTACTGAGGGTGTGATGTACTGAGGTTCTGATGTACTGAGGTTCTGATGTACTGAGGTTCTGGTGTACTGATGTACTGAGGTACTGAGGTTGTGAGGTACAGATGAGCTGAGGTGAGGTAAGGAAGGAGAGGTTACAGGAAGGAAGGAATGAGGAAGCCTCACCAGCTGAGCGTTCGGAACCAGGGGAGGTGGTAGGAGTGATACACACTGTAGCCGATGGTGATGATCTCGTGGAAACACTTGATCTGAACACACAGGACCTGAAAGAAAACGACAACGATGCCAGAACATCGCAGTCAGGTTTGCATTCGACTTGGACTCGAGCACCGAGAGCCACGCCCTGAACTTCGTGCTCCTCAGGGGTCCATAAACAGCATCGAAGACCCCGTACCATCTGTTCCCACCCTGAACACTTAGCGTTAATCTATTATTCTATGCGGTCAATACACACATGCCAGTAAACGCATGGTGTGTGTGTGTGTGTGTGTGTGTGCGTTTGATCAAACGTCCGTGTTGTTTTAGTTTCCGTTTGTTTTTGAGCCTCCTTTCCAGGAACCATCAGATGCAAACGAGCTGTAACAGCCGCCGCTGGTTACAAGATTTCTTCTGCACTTTTAAACATGAAACTTCAGGTATCGCCAGCTAGGTGGCGCCAAAACCGACTGTGCAAACTCAAGATGTGCTTAGAGGATTATCTGCTGGCATTTGTCGTCTCATTTACTCAGTAAAAGTTATGCCGGATTTAAACAGTAGAGAAACGAGGGGACGAGGACGATGAAGGAGGATGAGGAGGAACTTACGATCATCATCAGGACTATCGGACCCAGATAGATGATGATGAAGAAGAAGGAAATCATCGCCAGGGTGAGGATGCCTCGAACCCACCAGTTCTTCCATCTGTAGGAGAGGAACGCTCACAGTTAGTGTCCGGCGGGGGTGTAACGACAGCCTCTGAACGGCAGAGGGCGCTGCCACTGTTCGACAACTTAATAATAAGCAAATTAATAAGAGAAGTAAAGAAATTAACCGCATTTACCCAACAACAGCTCACCAGCTACGTCCTTCAGCCATTTAGAGTAAGAAACGTGATTACGATTTAAATTCCATATATAATTCGGACACAGACGACACTTTGTGTGGCGGATAAGCGGACGTGGTTGTGTGTGTGTGTGTGTGTGTTTGGGGCAACAGTGATAACTCGAACCTTATGATCACTAATCAATACATCAATAGTCCAGGACCTTGAAGTCAGAGTGAGAAACCACGACTTAATCTGTCGCATCGTATGAACGTATATAAAACCTATAGCACCTTGGTTACCTTGACGACAGGCCTGACAGGGCCTTGTTCAGTACTTCCGGGGTGTCGTCGCCTGGCGCGGGGACATCGGGGACGCCGTCGGGTTTGGACTCGCCGTCCGATAATCCTCCATCTTTCTCAATCTTGTCCTCGGCCTCGGAGCCCTGAACAGAACGATACGATCCTGAAGTTCCACAAATCAGTTGTTTGTTTGTTTGACAGGGCATTTCCTCCTTACACAAGATGTGTGTGTGTGTGTGTGTGTGTGTGTGTGTGTGTTACACAATGTGCATGTTCGTTTGTAGCTCTCGGTTAGGTAATATTTTCATTTCATGTGCATAAATTCTACGTTCGTCCGGAAATAAAAGTCGCTTCTGTCCGAAAAAACTATTTGGAATTGGCGTTCGTATTTTTGTGTGTGTGTGTGTGTGTGTGTGTCCATAAGCAGCACCGTTTCTGCCCCGTTACCCCGCCAGAACGTTAATCTGGGTGTCACGCAGCATCCTGTTGCTGCGGAGTTACATAAGCGCCGATCCAGAAGTGCCTTCCCCGTCACCATGGCAACAGATACTTTGTATAAGAGGTCACAGTCAGCTGGACGGTTCCAGAAGCATCTCGGATGCTGAAACCTGCACGTGTAGCTGCTGACAACAACAACAACAACAACTACTAACAAAACGATTTCAGGTCTAGAAGGATAAATAATGAGCTCCTTCATCCAGCTGTTGCACCGCTGCCAGGAGATGAAAGGGGGGGGTTGCCATGGTGACCGCACTTCCCGTCATTGGGAAGGAAGGGAACGGTCCAAAATAATTCTGAGCTTTCCTTCGGGCGGGGCGGACATAAATAGCTCGATAAAACAACGGAGGACATTCTCGTCCTCATTTAGGGCCTGAAGGAGAAAGCCGAGGAGAGAAAACGCTGGTGAACGGCTGAGAGAGAGAGAGAGAGAGAGAGAGAGGGAGCGAGAGAGGGAGTGAAAGAGGGAGAGAGAGAGAGTAAGATGAGGATGAGGAGGGAGAAATATGAGCGAGGGAGGAGGAAGAGGAGGAGGAGGAGAGATATGGAATCAGGAGGAAAAGTTTAAGTACTTCACCTCCACAACACCAGGGGGCGTCGAGCTCCTGAAGGTTCTGAGGTTGTTTGTGTTTACTCTCCACGTTTATTGACGAGTGAGAAACGTCGTCGTTGATTTTATCTGATCGAGATCGAACAAACGAACGATTTTAAACGTGGATCGTAAACGAAACATCGTAAACATGGAGGAGACGACTTTATGTACAAGCGTGCACACCATTATTCTGACAGCTATAGAGCTCCTGTGTGTCGAAGAACACGTCACATGATTTATCCGGCCGCGTCCTATTTACCTGGGTAACTGTAAGCAGTGAGACAGCGAGCATCGTGAAAACAAACAGATGAATTTACAGCCGCACCACATTTACACCGTCGCATTTGTTCCAAAGTGCTGCCCACACAGCATCAACACCGGTAGTTCAGTGACTCTCCACTAGTTGGCGCAAGTCTCCCCGTTTGCACGATCGATGAGCTTTATTTGAATGGAAGAATCACATTGTTTTCGTCCCTTTTCTCAGAGTTTTTATTGCGCATTATTTTTCTACGATACAGTATATAACTCACAACTGCCCCCTGTAGGACTGCACGAGAGGTTTCCCGCCACTTTATATTCAAATCAGTCGTTTACTTTCCTCGTTGTGCTCACGATCAGATTTGTGTATCATTTGCATTCCTGCACGGACGGAAAAAAGAACAAATCGGACGTGACTGAAGGGCAAGTGGACAAAAACCACAGACCTACACAATGACGTATGCAAACACAAACCAACCCAAAAAATAAAAGATTCCATCAGACATCCCACCACATCCACCTGGACTGGAGAACATGCAAAACTCTGGTCCGAAGCCCTGGCATGTTTGCGCCTCACCCGAGTCTCACCCTGACCCCCTCGGGTTTGCTCTCGTGACTATTAAAGCTTTGAACAGAATCAGAAGTGAAATGATTTTACTCACCATCACTACATCGTCGCATTCACACAGTCGCACACATGCCATAATCACAACAGTCCACAAACACAACCGGGAACTTTCGACCGTTTCTTTACAATTTTGGACGTCGGATAGAAACTTCGTCCCCTCTTTCGTTCGCTCTCAATCCTCCGACTGAACACAGTAAGAATTGTTTCCACCAGCCGGACGCTCACAGGAACTTCATTTGTGTCACATCGCAGCTCATTTTCCAAATCGACCCAATAAACCCACGTGACCATGTGCTGCTCTAGATAAAGAAATAGATCATAAATATATCGTTATACTATATAGATTTATATTGTATATTGATTAGGTTTTAAAGTCGTTTAAATACCAGTGTGTGTTATATATGACATGGAAATTATGTTTCAGTGTCAGCATGAGGTCCCGGGTTCGATTCTCGAAAGGTGTGTGTGTGTGTGTGTGTGTGTGTGTGTGTGTGTGTGTGTGTGTGTGTATCGGGAGGTGCATTTTCTTCCTGCGTCTGCATGGCTTTACTCCGGACGCACCGGTTTCCTCCCACAGTCCAAAGACACGCTGTTAAGTTAAGCTAAAGACGAGAGAGTTTCGATACGACTCGTGTGATGAACGACCGTCATAAATGTTACTGAAAGTATTAAAAAACACTACATTAGGAGCGTAAATAAACAACAACAACAACAACAAATAATACAAGTTTTGTTTATGTCATCATCTCTATTTATATTATAGTTTAAATTTGTATTTTTCTCTCGGCAGTTTTAGGACTTTTTTGTTTGTTTGTTTGTTTGTTTGTTTGTTTGTTTTCTCGGTCGACGGCTTCGGGTATTTATAAATGTCAAAATTAATAAATAGTAAAATGAAAAGAAAATGATTCAGCAACATTAATACAGTTTTAAGAATTGTGGAAGTTTAATGTAATAATATGTATAATAATAATAATATTAATAATAATAATAATAATATTAATAACAATATATATAATAATAATAATATAATGTTTATATAAAAATAGATGAATAATAGGAGAGATAATGCTCTTAAACAATATATAAATAAAACTATATAACTATAAAAAAAATCTATATAAATGTAAACAAAAATAAATAAACATTCTCTACTCATTGAAATTAAGAATGTAAACTAATAATAAATAAATTCTTGTATCCAGCAGACCGGGTATTAACAAACAGACATAACGCGTCTATGTAGTTCAAATAACGCGTTTAAAAAACTTAAGTAACTAAAGAGACATTTAATGCTAAGCTAAATGCTAACTCCAGTTAGCACTGAGACATCCGTGTTACCTCGGTGACGATGTTAGTCTCAGTTAGCACGCACCGCTAACCGTTAGCATCATTAAAAGCGATGTTTCTTTACCTTGTCTTCAGACTGTTGTTTGTGCAGTTCACTTTCCGCCGTGGCGCCGCGGTGCCGGAGCTCCGTCATTTTTCTTTACTCGAAGCTCTTTCCGGAGGGAGAATCGTGTGTAAAGATAAACAGACGAAAGTGCGACTGGTTGTTTCTGACCGGCCTCGGTTCTCACAGACCGAACCCGAGCTCAGTTTATTTCTTTTTTCACCATGTTACACCGCAGCGACCCCTACCGCTTGAACGTGGAGTCGATTCTCACGTAAAAGAATCGATTCACTAATCCGATCTGCAAATTCTGACTCCCGTGACGGAGAGTCGATTAACACACACACACACACGCACGCACACACACACACAAACACACACACACACACACACACACACACACACACACACAAAAGAATCGGTTTAATAATTCTACTTTCTAATTCTGACACCCGTGACGGGGAGTCGATTCACACAAAAAGAGAGTCGGTTCACTAATTCTACTTTCTACGGAGAGTCGATTCACACACACAAAAAAGAGTCGGTTCACTAAATTATACCTTCAAAATCTGACACACTGTGTAATGTGGAGTCTTATTTATCCAGGCTTGGGACCGACACAGCAACACATCACTACAATATGACTACATAATACAATTCTTTATGCTATACTAGTGAACGGGTTCATACAAAGCAATTCAGTCTGGTTGCATTTTTTCACAGTGGAAGAAAACCAGAGCATCTGGAAGAAAACTCACACGTCACCAGATAAGATGTACAAATGAACAACAATATGAAAACACAAAAAGTAAAAAAAATGCATTTAAAATGTATTTTTAGCTGGAATCGAATAATACACAATGTTAAATCCATCAATGAACAAGTGATGTTTGTGACTGCAAACACACTGTATATAAAAAGAGATTCGAACAAATATAATCGTTTATTTTTTATTATTAGTAACTGTTTTAACGTTCTTTTGTGACCGAGCTTGTGCGTATGTATTAGAGGAGCTGCTTGCTCTTGCTAACTTTGTCCACTAGAGGGCGAAACGGTCCGCGCAGAATCCGATCCAACCTTCAGCGCCACAAGATGGAGAACAAACAGGAGCGAGAATGTAATAAAGTCACTCCTAATGGAAGTACATGGGGGGGGGGGGGGGGTTTCCCCCGGCCAGGGCCGCAGGGGGGGCAAATCAGGACGCAAGACTTGTCTTAAGGTCGCATTAGGAAAGCACTTCCACCTTTTAAATCAGTACCGTAAAATGGCCAAATGTGTAACTGGAGTCATTTACGTCCTCTGATGGGTGATGACATTGATGAGGGTTTGTCTCTCGATACACGGGCCTAGAAGACACACAACCAAGCAATATTTAACCCAGTCTGTACAGTCTGAACATACATTAGGGGGCAGTAGTGAGCACACATTGGCAGAGCGTTGTGCAGCCCTAGCCACAGATCCCGGGAGCAGTTAATGGTTTGGTGTCTTGCTGACGGGCACTTCAACAGAGACCCTGCTGATACCTCAGGATCGAACCGGGAACCTTCGGATTCTCTTTTTATTCCGCCGCTTTATAAAAACTCCTCACATCTCTGGTTCGGTTTTATTTCCTGGAGATGGCAGGAGCTTTTTTTTTATTTCTCTCGCCGGATCTCCATCTGCTCATCTCACCTCCTCAGGTGGAACCTCCACGTCATTTCCTCCCGAACCCGAGCAGGACGGACGCGGAGACGCTCAGGATTCACCATCTGACAGGCAGCTTGAGTCTGGCACCAGATGGGTTCTGTGTTCCAGTTCCTTCAGTTTGTTCTTTCTACGGTCGCCCTCGAGGCCTCGGAAATATTCGTCTCTTTGGAGCATGAGAAACGTACGTGTGTGTGTGTGTGTGTGCTGTTTCAAATATGACTCGAAGCTTAATCAGATAAAATAATAAGTGATTATGTTCTATACAAACAATAGTTAGAAAAGAAACTCAATATAATAACATCAGTATCATGAATCACATCGTGGTTAAAACGTATCGTTCCATCCCTAAACGAATGCTAAACAAACCAGTAAACAATCACGCTCGTGATGTTTTTCACATTTTTTAAATTTTATTTCAGATGTTACTAACAAAGAGTAACAAATTCATTCAGATTCAGAACATTTATAGAGACTGCTGATGTTTTCGGATTTAATATCGGAACCTTGATTCGGTTACGCGACTCCCGTTTGTTTGAAACAAATAAACAGCAATACAAACGTCCGTTCGATTTTCCGCATCGGAAGCAAAAAGAAAAAAACCGGACGCGGCGTCCCGGAGGCAGTAGCTTTAGAGAGTGTGTGTGTCTGTCCGGGGGAGACACGCTCACACTCGGTGTGGGAATGACTGATTTCCAATAGGATCTTCATTGAAAGGACATCTGGATGGCGTTCCGGACCCGTCCACCCCGATGTAGGATGTGTGTGTGTGTGTGTGTGGCGAGGGTGCTGAGAAACGGGTCGGACGGTAGCTGCAGGGTTGAAGGTGGCACCACGTTCGGGTGGCGCCGGAGCGACAACGGGCACAGTGCAGACCGGGCGATGCCAGGTGAGGTGTAACGCCCATCACTGCCCCGGGCGCCAAACGCAAAGTCTTTCACAGAGGGTTCAGAGTTCAGCGATGAAACGTCGCCGCCGGAGACGCTCGAGTGTTTATCATGTTTAATCTCACGCCAGACGTCACCGCCAGACGAGACGTTCGGAGTCGGAAGTGCCGCCGTTCGTTTCCTCTTCAGCAGAGTTAAATGCACTATAGAAGTAAAAGCAACCGCGTCGAGTCTTCGGGGTCAGAGGGGCCCATAAACGAGCCCTATAATCATCTCATTTTACACCGGCCCTGGGGCCAAATGAAGCCTTAATGCCCCGGGCCCTAGCAAGTCTGTCAACTGGCCTGAGAGGAGCATTATTATTATAAATGAAGAATAATTATGTAAATATGTAATTGCCGTACAGAGTGAAGCTTCGTCTCGGTCGGTCCGATACACGTGTTCAGAACCTCGAGACAATTCCTCTACTACATCCTACCACCAGAAAGGAAGTCAACATCATTTCACTTCCTTTTCTATGTTTGTTTTTACCCAAAACAAACAAACAAAAAAAAACCTGACAGAATATTTTTATATCATCTGTGACCCGACATGAGAACTGAAAGTCCGTCCCGAACCCTTTCTCTCCGTCTGTGGACAGTGACGTTATAAAACACACACACCTGCGCACACACACACCGCTATAACACCCATAAGTACGTCTCACCTATGAGCTACATCTCATGCTACCGTGAGATTATATTCCACATTCCTAATGATTATTTGGATTTATTTGTTGCTATTTTTGGGGTGCATTCCTCTCCGACCCGTGAATCGTTCACCGCTGGTCATGTGACTGCAGCTGGATTCACAAACATTTACATACACAAACGGTTAAATGCACTTTTCTTTTTTGTCTGTACCCCCCCCCCCTAAACTGTATATATATATATATTTTTTTTTTTTCCTCTGTAATATTTTTACAATATATAGTTTGATATTTTTCTACATATAGTTTTTTTTCCTCTTTTTAAAATAAAAATAATAATAATAATATATGCAAATAAACTAGAATAACACCAAAGAACCAAACACAACAGTACGAGGTCGTTCGGGATGAAACACACACACACGACGAAACTTGGGAATCGTCGGTGCCTTAAAAACAAAAACGAGGCCTTAAGAAGGAAAGCACGGAGAAAGCCGACGTAAATATTTTCTCTTATTCTTTACATCTGATATAAAATTCTACATTAAATAAAGAATTGATCTTTTCTGTAAACTATATACACAGACAAGTAAATGCCGCTACGCCAAAGACAGAACATCGAACACACACACACACACACACACACGACGCTCCTCCGGATCCTTGCCACCATTCTAAATTCCCAGCAGCCCCTAGTGATGCTAATGCTAACATTTGCTTGGTCGCACGCGCCACTGTCCCCGAGAGAAAGGAGAGGAAGAGACGGAACCACCTGACATCACAACACCGCGTCGTCCCGGCGACGTCCTTTCATCCTCCTCTTCTGACTTTCCTGTATTTCATAGGAACTGAAAGATGCCGCGACGGCTGCGATCGTGTCCATCACCATCCTAACTTTTAAAAAGAATAAAGTCAACAAAAAACCACTGTGACGTTTAAAGATTTACACACTCCGGGGGTGAAACGTTCCGAGTCCAGACGTGGACTGGAAAGTGTCCATGTCCTCGTGTCCGTTCCACTGATTGCACCTATGAACTGACCACAACCCACTTCAAGCGTCCCTCCCAAAGGCACAGCCAATTATGTATTATTATTATTATTTATTGTGCCTGTTTGGACGGCCCGGCCCGGTCGTCAGCTGCACGCTGGAACAGATTCTTTAGCTTATTGTGATCTGAGGCAGTAATTCACGTACTTCAGTGCTAATCGGAAGGTCATTGGTTCAAGTTCGACCACTGGCAAGGTTGCCCCAGTCGGGCCCTTGAGCGAGGGCCTCTTGACCCTCGATTGCTAGATCGGGCTGAAAATGCCCAACAGTCCAAGAGTGGCAGAGTCAGGATTCGTATTCGAACCCTGGTGTTTGTGGAGTTTCTCAGGGAGCTCCAGTTTCCTCCCACAGTCCACAAACAAAAAGTTGAAAGTGTGTCTCGTGCGTATAGAGAACACACACACGCACACACACACACGCAAACACACACACACACACAAGAATAAGTGCATTTAAATCCAAAGTGACTGGAATCTTCGACTTCTCGAGCCCAACAATGGAAACCTGTCAGTATTGGGACTGGAACCTGCAACCTTCCGATAACTAGAGCCGTTAACTTTAACCACTCGGCTGTATTATAAGAGCAGTTAAAAACTCTTAACAGTTAAACAGCGAGTACGAACCAGCTTTAGTCGAGGACGGAGGAGTGTTGCTATGTGGTTGCTAGGTGCACCGACGCATTAGTACAGCGGCCGAACCGGATCCGAGCAAGTTTTAAAAATTAAATGAATCAAGGTTAAAACCCACGGCACCTAGCTTTCTTCATCTTGTATGTGTGTGTTCTAAACCGTCGGTACGAGTCTCCCGCCGGGCGCCATTCCCGGGGCTCACCCGGAGGGGGCGACTCGCACCTGCAAAGTGCAAAAATTCCATCCTGGGATCGATGGGCTGAACGGTGAGGCGACACAGAGCCGGGGGTCTGGACGGTCCGTTCCAGGATCCGGTCGGAGTGTTGTTCAGAGGTGGGCGTGGCCTGGGGAAAACAGGGCGGAGCAAACGGCCAATCGGACCCCTTGATCTCCCCCCCCCCGCGGTTTGGCACAGCGCAGTGCTGGTTGTATTCCAAAACGGTTCCAGCTACGCTAAGGCTAGCTAAACGTATGTTAGCCTGGACGATTGATGTAGCGTTTAGCTAAGCCATTACAATGCTAGCTGAATTGCTAACTTACGGTTAGCAATAAGTAGCTACGCTACGTAGAGGTGGTCGTTTAAAACATAAATAAAAACATACAGTGGTAATTATTACAATAAAAATCACAAGCACAGCCTGGCTAACTCTCTAGCTACATAAGCAAGACGGCTAGTTATTAAAATGGATAATTTATTAAATATTTAATTGAATTTTGGCTCAATTTAGTTCTTATTACATAAAAGATTCCTCAGCTGAAGTGTTAAAAGTAAACATGTAGTGTTTAGCTAAAAGAGAACATAATAAACTCGGCTCGGCTAACGTAAAATGGAAGTGAAAAGCGTTAATGTTAAGCTAATAATTAGCACTAACTAGCTAGTTACCGTGACGATATAGCGCTTGAATAGCGAGTTGTAATGAATTTTTCGGCTCCGCCCTGTCGGCCCCGTGTGACCGCGATGTTGTGACGTAACAGTTTGCGAGGATCTGATTGGACAGACGGAGGTATCCTTCGCTTCTCAGCTGCTGATTGGACGCTGCGGAGCGCTGGTGGGAGGGGTGAGAGGGCAGGGGGGCGGAGCCGGGCTGTGCTTCTATAGGCTGATGTTCTTCTCCTGAGTGTTGGCGAGGTGGCGCAGGCTGGCACTGGAATAACCTTCATCACTGCAGCTGCTCCTCAAACTCCCGCGTTCATCTGAATCACTGCTGGTGCTCCACTCCAGGTCACCCAGCAGGAAGTCCGTCCCCTCCACATCCACGTCCACATCCTCTGTAAACACCAGGGTATATAACCGGTGTACAGAATGTATTACAGGTGTATAATGGGTGTGTAACAGGAGCGTAACAGCTATATAACAAGTGTATAACAGGTACATAGCAGCTATATAACAGGTCTATAACAGGAGTATACCGAGTATATAACAGGTATATAAAACTATTATAACAGGTGTATAACGAGTATATAACATCTGTATAATGGAAGTATATAGAGTATATAACAAGCATATAACACCTTTATAATGGGTGTATAACTGGTGAATATCAGGTATATAACACCTTTATAACGGGTGTATATAACAGGTATATAACACCTTTATAATGGGTGTATAACGGGTGTATATAACAGGTATATAACACCTTTATAACGGGTGTATATAACAGGTATATAACACATTTATAACGGGTGTATAACTGGTGAATATCAGGTATATAACACCTTTATAACGGGTGTATATAACAGGTATATAACACATTTATAACCGGTGTATAACGGGTGTATAACGGGTGTATATAACAGGTATATAACACATTTATAACGGGTGTATAACGAGTGTATATAACAGGTATATAACACATTTATAACGGGTGTATATAACAGGTATATAACACATTTATAACATGTATATAAGGAGTCAGTGTAACTAGTGTAGTGCACTATGAGAAGAGTAGGGGGCGCTGTACCCTGTTCAGAGTCAGATTTCTGGGATGAGAAGGTGGAACCGGTGCTGTGGATGCGTGAACGCTCCACTCCCAACTGCTCGAGTCTCCGGTGCAGGTGTCTCTGCTCACGCTGCAGCTGCTCGATAGTGTGCTGAGCTTTACGTTCACTCTCCTCCAACCTCTACACACACACACACACACAAGTTTACACACGTACACACACACACATATACACAAACACACGTATACACACAAGTTTACGCACGTACACACACACACGTATACACACGTACACACACACACGTATACACACACGTATACGCACGTACACACACACGTATACACATACACACGTACACACACAAGTTTACACACGTACACACATTAATACATACACACACACACACACGTACACACATTAATACATACACACACACACACACACACACACACACGTACACACATTAATACATACACACACACACACACACACACACACACACACACGTATACACACAAGTTTACACACGTACACACACACACATATACACAAACACACGTATACACACACGTATACGCACGTACACACACACGTATACACATACACACGTACACACACAAGTTTACACA
>JAOUQU010316520.1:0-12864 GCA_028566735.1 Ammoglanis amapaensis
TAAAATTTTTAACGCGTTAAAATCTTTGTAATTAATTAATCGAAATTAACGCGTTAAAGTCCCGGCCCTAGTTATTACCTGAATCAGATCTTAATGATTAATTGATGAATTGTCTTACATACATATTTTGCACAATTTATTATCAGTTTCTTCCATCTCAAAAGCCAAAGGCAACAAGCAAAATCTTTTGTCTCCTCCAAGATCCCATTAGCACATTTCTGTCACAAGATAAAACTTTTTTTTTCACTAGAACAAAAAACACATCAGAACACGATAAAACGTAGTAACGTAGAACGAAAGCTGGCCTGGAACAGAGATGAAACCGGTGGAATATTCACACGGGGAAATGAATGCGAGCTTTAATTCGCTCAACTGTAGACAGCCGTGCTGCTCAAGCGCTCATTTAATGTGCATTCGCTTTTTATAGAGTCTGGTTCGGTCTGATAATCTAATAAAAAAAGAATTATATGCATATTTATTGTAATCAGTAGAAAAGATACTCGCTCGCTGTACGTTATGACAGAGTCGTTTGCGCTGTAATTGCATTGTTTATGAACAACAGATGTTCATTATGCGAGCAGTTTAAACCGGAGAGGTGAAAGGGTTACAGGGAACCAAAATCAAGTTCAACCTCCATATGCCAAAACACACGTCATGTGTCGCATTCAGATCCGCCAACAAATAAACAGACAAATACCGGTCCACTGCGTTACCGCCAGTATGTGGACGTCGAATGATAATGAGAAGTATAGAGTAGCGAATTACTTTCAAATGTACTTGTGCTACTGTAATTAAGTATTTTTGTGTATTTTTTAGTACTTTGAGTACATTTTGTCCTGAATTGTAATTCTATACTAATTGTTTTTAATCGCATCTGTAACTGAGTAAAAAAAAAATCAATAATATCACGTTTCAGAACATTTAAATTTAGATGTAGTGTGTTTTTTTTATTATTCTGTGTTTGTCTTTGTTTTAGTGTAGGAATGTTTGTATTAGTGTAGGTGTGTTTATATCTGTTTGTATTACTGTAGGTGTGTTTGTATTAGTGTAGGTATGTCTGTATTAGTGGTGGTGTGTTTGTTTTAGTGTAGCTGTAGTGTTGCTGTGTTTGTATTAGTGTAGGCATGTTTGTATTAGTGTAGGTGTGTTTGTTTTAGTGTAGCTGTAGTGTTGGTGTGTTTGTATTAGTGTAGGAGTGTTTATGTTAGTGTAGGTGTGTTTATGTTAGTGTAGGCGTGTTTGTTTTAGTGTAGTTGTAGTGTTGGTGTGTTTGTATTAGTGTAGGTGTGTGTATTAGTGTAGGCGTGTTTGTTTTAGTGTAGGTGTAGTGTTGGTGTGTTTGTGTAGGAGAGTTTGTATTAGTGTAGATGTGTTTATGTTAGTGTAGGCGTGTTTGTTTTAGTGTAGGTGTGTTTGTATCTGTATTAGTGTAGGTGTGTTTATGTTAGCGTAGGTGTGTTTGTATTAGTGTAGGTGTGTTTGTTTTAGTGTAGGTGTAGTGTTGGTGTGTTTGTATTAGTGTAGGAGTGTTTGTATTAGTGTAGATGTGTTTGTGTTCGTGTAGGTGTGTATGTTAGTGTAGGCATGTTGTTTTTAGTGTAGGTGTGTTTATGTTAGTGTAGGAGTGTTTGTATTAGTGTAGGTGTGTTTGTATTAGTGTAGGTGTGTTTGTGTTTGTAATAGTGTAGGTGTGTTTGTATTAGTGTAGGAGTGTTTGTATTAGTGTAGGTGTGTTTGTATCAGTGTAGGTGTGTTTGTATCTGTTTGTATTAGTCTAGGTGTGTTTGTATCTGTTTGTATTAGTCTAGGTGTGTTTGTATTAGTGTAGGTGTGTTTGTATTAGTGTAGGTGTGTTTGTGTTAGTGTAGATGTGTTTGTATCTGTTTGTATTAGTCTAGGTGTGTTTGTATTAGTGTAGGTGTGTTTGTGTTTGTATTAGTGTAGGTGTGTTTGTATTAGTGTAGGTGTGTTTGTATTAGTGTAGGTGTGTTTGTATTAGTGTAGGCGTGTTTGTATTAGTGTAGGTGTGTTTGTGTTTGTATTAGTGTAGGTGTGTTTGTAATATTGTAGGTGTGTTTGTATTAGTTTAGGTGTGTTGGTGTTAGTGTAGCTGTGTTTGTATCTGTTTGTATTAGTGTAGGTGTGTTTGTATTAGTGTAGGTGTGTTTGTATTAGTGTAGGTGTGTTTGTGTTAGTGTAGGTGTGTTTGTATCTGTTTGTATTAGTGTAGGTGTGTTTGTATCTGTTTGTATTAGTGTAGGAGTGTTTGTATTAGTGTAGGTGTGTTTGTATTAGTGTAGGTGTGTTTGTATCAGTGTAGGTGTGTTTGTGTTAGTGTAGGTGTGTTTGTATCTGTTTGTATTAGTGTAGGTGTGTTTGTATTAGTGTGTGTGCTTGTTTGTGTTTGTATCAGTGAAGTTGTAAACTCCCCTACACTGATACTGCTTGTATTAGTATTGGTGTGTTTGTTTGTGTTTGTAACAGTGTAGGCATGTTTGTATTAGTGTAAGTGTTTATATCCTGCACGTGACTGGTAACCCGTCTGTTGTGTTACCTTCCTTTCCTCTGGTTTGTTTAACCCACATCATTCAACCCTCACTGGGACCGAACAGTGGAGACTCAGATCTTCAGCACTTCTCCATCAGAACAAATGAAAAGCCTCCGTCTATAAATGATCTACCTTAATCATTCAATTACAGAAGAGCGGCGGAAGAAATCACAGTAATCCAAAGACAGGCATAATATCCATGTGCACACATGCATGTAATCATTTGAGTTTATTTCTGACTGGAACTTGCACTGTGAGATAATAAACGTTCTATTCAAGTTACCATGGACACATGCGAGCTGTGGCTTTCCTACGCCGTTTTCATATAAATAACCTTAACTTACCATTTGTTCTGCATTCAGACTCGGAACATAAAGACAGACAATTCTTACATCACAGGAGAGAGAAAATTATTATCCAACATGCCTCATCACAAGATGTAGCAACTCCACATCAATGAAAGCATCGGGACCAGCCAAAGTGTCACTGCTGGTCTAAACAGCGTCTAAATCACAGACTCGTGCTTGAATATATTCTTCCATTAATAATCTTTAAAATCAATTAAAATATTCAGTTTTTCATCTTCCAGAGCATTTCTTTCGGTTATATCTCAGATATGTTTAGATGTTTAGAGAATACCTCACAGATCTCATAGATCCTTAGATTTGGGTCAGCTAGTCAAACCCAGAGTCCAGACTAAACCTGATAAATAAGCATTTTGTCGTTACACTGCACAGAACCTGAAAAGAATTGCCAAAAGATCTCAGACCTTCCTCAGAAATAGAAAGTGTTAAGTCCAGATTAAACCATTACTCTTCTGTCCTGCCAATGATCAGCTCTAAAACTTTTCTGAGGTTCGAGATCTGAAGAATGCTTAAAGGATTGTAAATGTTTTAATGCTTTTAAATGCTTTTTTCTGAGTAATTCACTTTGAATAAATCCGTCTTTACACTACCAGAGTTAATATTGTGGCTCTGCAGCTAAAATAAACGCCTTAAAACTTTTAACCAATCATATGTTGGCTTAGAGAAATAGCGCCATCGAGCAGATGTAAAATCACATTGTTATTTTCTGTGATTTGATTGGATGGACCAAACTGTCGTTGTAGTTCTAAGTACTGCACTAAATGCTGAGAAATGCGGTTCATGGTCTCATCACATTACACAAACACAGATCTTTGCTTATCACAATTTTTTGGGGTCAAAGCGCTGACAGGGTCAGTTATGATGCAGCGCCCCCTGGAGTTCACAAGGTTAGGTTAAGGGTTACACCTGGAATAGTGGTCCAAGCTCTAAACCCTAAACTAAATCTTTTTTCTGATTAGTAATAGTTATAAACCCTATGAACTTCAGCACACGGATCGTCTGTGATCAAACTTCTCTTACAAAAAAACGGATGATGGGCGTTGTTAATCATTTTGTTGTTTTTAAAATATCATTATTGTTATGATGTCGTGTTATGGTGTTATTTATGATGCATTGGAAGAACTTTATAGTGATTCTGCATTCTGCATTATATTAATGCTTTCTGTAGTTCTAATGATGTTATTAGGTGGATTTATTCAGGCACAACGGTACTGAAGGCCCCGAGTGTGAATGCGTCGCTCACCACAGAGGTTCTGGGTTCTCGATACATTCCAGCAACGGGTGTGGAAATGAAGAAACGTTGCACCACCGACCCTCCCTCCTGCTGAAGAATGAATGAGGGAATGTGAAAAGATTATGAGAATGAAAAGGAACACGGACTCCCCCTGGAGACCCCCTTCAGTGCTAGTAGATTGACTTTTACATGTTCTTTTTACCTGATTGCTTTTTGTTGTAATCTTTTTTAATCTCTTTTTGCTTTGGATTTCTCCCAGGTGAAGTGTCAGGACCTGTGTGGAGTTCGCGTGTCCGTGTGGATTTCCTCCGGGCACTCCAGTTTCCGTATGCAGCCTAGTTAATCAGAGATATCAAATTGTAATACAGATATCTGGCCCCTTGGATATGCACTCTCTATCCTTTCACCCATCATCCAGTGCTACCAGCACTTAAGGTCATATTGGGACACACTGGGCAAATACACGAAACACCTGAACAGATCACCACTCTGTTGCAGGGTACAAAGACAAACACACAAATGATCAATTCAGTATTTCATATTAATATGACTTCAAGACTTTCGACTCCAGGAAGAAACCGTAGTACCTATAGGAAACCCACAGAGACATGAGGAGAACATGCAAACTCCACACACAAGGCTCCAGATTTAAACGCATACATAATTTATCTCTAATAAACTGTACTTGGATGTAAACCTGTGCAGACACAGGGAAAACACAAGGATGCATATAACAGTGCAGTGTAGTGCCTGTTCCAAACCAGAATAAAAAGGAGGCTTTTGTCAGGAAGGGCATCAGATTCCTGATTGATGATGCGGCTCAGCGGTGGAACAGGAAAACACTCGGATCAAACACCCACAAGATTCACGTATGGAACGGTGCCACGAAATGAATGTGAGCGTTTAACACTTATTACACTCGTCCACATGTGAAATATTTCAAAGTTAATGAATTCATTATTGATTCTCATTAAGTGATTCATTCTGATCCTGAAGAGACCCGGAGATTCTTTTCTTGGCACAAGTTAGTACAGAAAATGATCGTTTATTTACACAGTGAGAGAAACATGAGGCCAGTAGTAGTAGTAACGATTTACCACGAATCAGTTCAGGTTTGATTTACTTGATTCAAATCGGTTCTCATAATGTTTAAAGAATCAACATTTCATGTAAACAGCAGAGGGCGCTATACACTGCTATTCACTGCTGATAAGTTGTCAAATAAGTCTTCATTCAATAGTCTTTGTTTTCAATAGACTACCCCAGGAATAAAATGTAATACAAAATGAGAATATTTTAGAATTTTATATTCAATAAAAATGTATTAAATAAGCATATTTAATGTTTTTAAGTATATACAAATATATAAAGTTAACAATGCAGACCACAACAGGAAGCACTACAGCCATGAAATAAATGTAACACACCCGATCATAGTTACATTCGTTTCTCTCTGTAGATCTCGGTGACTCGATGTTTCCGAAGTTTCATTACAATCTGACATTTTAAATCATTCGTTGTTCAATATCGATCAGATAAATTTTACAACTACAATGTCTCACTCGTCACTAAAACTGGAGCGTAAACACAAACACCACAGAACTCTAAAAATCTCGACGCCCCCTAGTGTTGTAGTGGTGAATAATTGTTTGTTTGTTTGTATATTGATTTATAAATGTCATGTTTTTGCACTTCTATGTAACACCCATGACAGTAAACGGTCATTCGTTACACAAATTACATCAAACACAGTTTCATATGTTCAATTTGCCTAATCTGCATGTTTTTGGACTGCAGGAGAAAACTGAAGTTCCCAGACTAAACCCATGCAGACACGGAGAGAACATGCAAACTATGCACAGAAAATCCCTGGGACTATCCGGTGATCTAATCCATGACTACTTGTTATGAGACAACAGCACTGAACCAATAAGCTATCAAGCCGCCCCTGGAGGTCAATTACTTTATGCAGAACTATAAAAGTAGAATGTCTGTTTGTGTTTTCAAGTTATAATGAGTTTTAACTCATTAGTACTCCTCTATAAACAATATTTTTAGAATAGAAATACAAAACAAGATCCGCAGATAAAACAATATGAAAACAGCAAATCTGAAATGTTGTTTGCTATAAACAAGCCATGCTGTGAGGCTACATAGGGAATTGGCTATGACCACCCCCTTGCTGTCAGCCCATCCTGGATAAGCCAGGGTACGCCTGGAATTAATGGACCATATCACGGGTGCTATCAGCCTGCGAGTCATGTCCATCCGAAAATGTGAGGTCTGTTTTTTTTTCTTCGCCGTGGGGATCAGAACTTCATGTCTGACTCATGAATGAAAGTGTAATTTCATCCATGAGTAAAACTCGGATGTCTTGACCCGTGCTTGCCGTGATACCATCCGCAATCTGTTCCGCAGTGAGAGAGTCTGAACATCACAGTGAACGGGAAAACGTACCAAAAGAAGCAAAAACTTGTGACCATGTGACCTGATTTGCTCATAAATCAAGGCTGTCATGGACGGTGTACGTTCCATCCAACTGGAAACGAATGTCCGCCAGTATTAATTCACCGTATGATGTGAACATGATGAGTAAAATGGTCAGTTGAGTTACACACTGATTATGCAAAACATTATGACCACTGGCCAGTGATGCTAGACGACTGGGTTGGAGCATCTCCAAAACTGAGGTGCTTGTGGAGTCAGCAGCGGTCCAAGGAAAGAAGACCGGTAAACCGGAGATGGGGTAATGGGCAACCAAGGCTTTTCATTCACAAAGGAGTGAATGTTTATATAGTATTTAATTGGCCAAAAAGAACTGATGATTACCAAATAGTAAGTAACCATGGTTCGGTAAACATTATCAGAGTAAATTATTGATTTATTATTACTAGATATTTTAATTTGCTGTGTATGAAAGGTGCTGTATAAATAAACTTGCCTTGCTTTTACTTATAAGTCCAGTAGAGAACCACATGTAAATACAAATACTAAAGTGAACGTTGCATACAACAATTTGGCTCCTTTACATCCTTTTTTTCCAGCAATCCATGAAAATTTATAGTTAAGGAAAACAATCCCTGGAGCAACAAATAAAATCTTATTATTATTAGGAGTAACCGATTCTTTATTCTTTCAGAACCCTGCCATGTACTTTTTATCTCAAAACTTCATATCACTGCTTCTCCCCCCCCCCCCTCCCCCTAACGGAAGCAAAAAGCAACCGACAAGACGTCAAACCACCAAGGAACTGCTCCACCAGCTAAAACTGACTATTAATACACACGAACGGTGTTTAATTAAGTGTTAATAAAGATGCTCAGTTCTGTTTAAGTAAGACGTGAAGTCGTCTGTGGGGAACCTCATGTTTTCTGTGATGGCGAAGGATATAAAACTGAAGAGTCCTTCACTGGGTCACCAGCGTGTCTTTGGAACTCTTAGACCAATTTCACCGTACTAAAGGGAAATATGAGTTTATTTCTCCTAATTTAATGCTTTGGGTACTTTAGCGTGAATGTCATGATGGATGATCTGCAAACAAGGCTAAAGAGGACTCCTGTTTCGTTGGTATTGCTTTGTTATCAGCGTTGTAACAACACAGCTCAAGCAAAGCAACGTAAATCGACAAAATTGGCAACAAAAAGGGGATTACGGTTCAATGTACATACTATAACTTTTACTGTGGAGGCCTGATTGGTCTTTTTTTGGCTGTAACCTTTTCAAAGTAGATCGAATGAAATGAACCGTTTGATATGACACTTTAAAACTGAAATAATACAAGCTAAATAAACCACTGAAGTCGTGCATCATGTTGCAGTCCTCAGTGTGACCACATTCTGGTGTTTCCAGGTCTAATGAGATGTTTCAATGAGGAAAATGATTTTTCATACTGATGAAATAAGTTCAGAACCCGACACATCCGTTGTGTATGCATGTTTTCAGTTCCTCCAGAGCAGGTGAATAACAGACTGTACCTGTATTGCTGAGCTATGAATTCTTCGATAATCTGTGTTGAGCAGGGCAGTAATGGCGAGTGAGTTATTGCAATAATAACTTTCTACATCATAACTGGATAATTAATTCAATCTGCCGCCAATTGTCTCCGGCAAGCAATTCATTCTCATTCCCAACGGTGTGTAATTGAATATTCCTCCATCATGACTCGGAGTCTAAACACGCCTTTGTTTTCTCATTGTGCGTCCAGGCTTTTAGTAAATAATGTACAGATCCTAGCAAATAAAATAATGTTTGGTGACCAGCACAGTCCTGCGTCACATTAAGAATCGCTCACTGTTCCACTCTTTGTTTGGAAATAATAGCAACACCAACGTCAATATCTGTATTCAAAGCTAAGCTACGGAGCACAATATAACTAATTAGTTCCTGCTTAGAAGACGACTTTCTTGGAACCCTGATTCAAAACTCTCCTCACGTTGCTTGATTGATTAAAACGTAATTTATTACATCCAGACTTCCTTGCATGTGTGGAAAACGTGATAATTAAATCCAAGAGTTTTGGTACATTTAATACAACACTGCTGAATGGAAGTGACGTCAACAGCCCAACAAAAGACAGTAAAACCACGAGAGCCGTCATTTCATTTACTATGCAGTTATTCAGAGAAAGAATCCAATCAGACACATGAACAAATAATATCTAGACTATTGATATTCTCGCCCATGAATAATATCGCAGTTTACAATAAGAATGCTAACCTGATGTAAACAAGGCTACATAACAGAGCAATGATCTCGAGCTTTTCTGTGGCAAACCAAGATCAGATATTAAAAATATCATGCAAAGCAATCTTTGTGTGGAACTCAAAGGGAAAGAAATCAATAGAGCACCAACTAATATTAATGTGTAGCTTAGATTCATCAAACTACATTACTGGGAAGAAGAGGAGGCCTAATTCCAACAGTAATGGCTTATATAGTCTCTAGTATCGAACAGCGCCAGTGCTCATCATGAAAAGCAATGAAACGGAGACAGTATCGATTCAGTAAACAATGGGATTTCAGGTTCTACCTTAAAACATGAAGTAAATGTGGCCTTGGTATGCTTAGAGGCATTCGGTGTATGCTACTAAGCTGATACAGGAATACATACACAGAACTGGTTTACTTCTCATACACAAGACCTCACAAGTGAGATTTATCATGGCAAGATATTTTTTGTTTAGGTAGTAGAAGGACCGTTCTGGAAAAACAAGAGCAGCCAGATTGATGGAATGGTGCACTGACCACTACACACTGTGCAAAAATATGATAGCAAAGCAACATGGTATGCATTTTTGATCTTTCATAATATTGATAAAACGATCAAATTTGGTAATATTGCGCAAAAGCTTTTTTTCCTAAAATCTGAACATCCGAACAGCAACTTTTGTGGAGTGTTTATAATAATCATAATGGGTGTTTTTTATGACAATAAGGATGTTTTTAGAATGAAACATGAATTTCTACTAAATTCTACTCTAGAACCATAAACCGGGATTCTTTGTTGAACCATTTTCCAAAGTTTGAAATGTTTGACAGTTTGTGTAGGTCCAAACAACAAAAAAAATTAAATATGAATTATTGTAAATATAAGTATTGTGATATGTTTGTGTGAAAATAAAGCACTCGCGGATTATTTGTAATGATTGTAATGTAGCTTTGTTGTTATTGATGATTTATGGTAAAACGATTATGACCCAAAGAGCACCCTGGGAATTTAAAATCCACACAGAAAGGATCCGTGATCCACAAAGTATCAAACCCAGAACCTTCTTGCATCTTCTAAGGCATCAGTGAAACCCACTTAGCCACTGTGTTGCCCTTTCTTCCAAAATAAGTTTTAAAATATTAATAATAGGGACCGAGAGATTGATAGACGTAGTATTCCGTGACCATTTAAATCTGAAGCAAATGTTATTTATGCCGGCCATTTTCTTATTACAAGAGGCCTATGCCTCGTTGTTATGCATTATAAAACAGCTCTGAAAATAGGGTGCCGGGCTGGTCTAAGGGAAATGGTTTTCAACAACAGAAGAAAATTATTTCCATTAATATTTTATTACAAAACTATTGTAGAAAGAATGTACAGTTTATTTATACATTTCCATAGTAGTAAAACATGACCATACCTTTTTACGTCAATAAAAAACTCATCTGGATGATATTATGAGGTGATATTTAGCCTGTTTCAGTCTGGATGGATGAATATCAAACTGTGACTTTCAGGTGAACTGAGGCGTTAGACATGTTCAACTCAAGCGAATTTAAGTATTTCTTATTTCTTTATTATTCTCTTTACGACATTGTGGGATGGATTACCTTATTCTGAAATAATATACAAGACTTTCAGAGTGTTGACTGTTAAAGCTGCAAATGACCTGATCGATTACATGTGTTTGAACTAAGATATTTAACAAGCTAGTGTTCTGTGTAGCTTGGACAGCACATATACGCTCTGGGAGTGACTCCACATGTATCTGAATCAATGCTGATTGCGGGGCATCAAATTGTTGTGGGCTAATATTTATAGATTCAACATGACCATCCAGGTGACCGTCCAGACACTCAAAAGGGTTCGAAGTCATGGAATTGGGGGGGTCAGAATAGTATTTCATGCGCTTGGTACTGACACTCAGTAAAGTAAACAAGCACATAGAATGTTGGCTGTGTCTAGGATCTCTGTGTTAAGCTCGTTCTGTCTCACCTAACAGCTCATGGGAGCTGAACCGCCTCAAGAATTTATGTCAGGGTTGAAAACTCCTTAAGGATCGAATAGACTATGCTATATATACTACTTAATGTCTTTAAGTGCCATTTAAAAAAACTCACCATGCTTCTGCTAAAAAATGTACCAGCAATAATAAAAAGGAGGAATTAAGTGTAATACATTGACGAATCTTAATTGCAGAGTGTTACGAAATGCACAGGCTGGAAAGGCTCGCACTGCAAATTATCTTTAACAATGAAATAATGTTAGTAGGCTTTGCAAGACCTTCATCCAGGTTCATACTTAATGGAAAAGAATGTGTGCAGTTTCAACATGATTCTTAATTAAATAATTAGATGTTGTTCTTTTAAATGCAGTAATGAAACCATAAAATAAAGAACCAATGCATTAAGGCCAGTTAGTCATTCTGGCTGCTCCTGTTAAAGCTCGTCACTGTGGACTGTTGTCCTTGTTATTCATTTGACTTGGCTTCTTGCAGCCTTCCTATTTATCTATAAGCAGTAAGAATGCTGGCAAGCTTTCCAGTAGAGCACAGGCTGTTATAGTCACACACAAAGGATGGGGAAACATTTTAAGACACATAGATTTAGAATTATATGTGCACTGAGCTGTAGGTCAGGTTTCTCTTAGATTTGTCTATTAAATTGTAGAAACCAAAGGTAGGTAACCAAATTAGGGTTTTATTCAGTTACCATGGTTCTCTTGGATGTCAATGGTAGCACCATTACGGTTGGGCTGTGGAGCTCCATACAGAGTTTTATCAGGGTGACTTTAAAGCATCTCAGACCGCTGTGAGTTCCCTGTTATGCCATCAGCTCAGAACACAAAGAACACCGTATCTGACTGGGACCTTAAATTAAGACACGATGCACTAAGAAAGTGTTGCATCCATGTCAAGCAAAGCATCATCGTCAATGTAATGCCATGTATGTAAAAGTGAGTCAAAGCATTTCACATACGACTACCACAAACTATCTAAACAGACACTAACTGACAGAAAGCAATGTCACAAACAACATTAGTGCTCGGCGCAGAGTCACACGGCAATGCACAGAGAATCAAATTAGCATTATAAACGGTTTATGTGAGTACGCTGGGGTTTGACGGGCTGCATTCATGTTGGGCTTCTGTACCAGTTTGTTTATTTTATGTATAATTTAATCATCTGAAAATGCCAAAACTTCTTTAATGTCTTTTTTAATGCACTCTGTCAATAAATTTTAGAAAGCTATTTTAAGAAATGAATCTATATGTTTATATACGCATAATGGCCCAGTCAGTATTAATTATGCAAAACACAATTTGGCAGATGTTGTTATTAATCGTGATGCATGGGCTGGCTCTCAGCAGAACTGCTTTCAGAGGTCTGATTCATCATCATGACAGTTTGTAGAATGTGATGCTCCTCTCTGCGATTTATGACATGCCGCAGCAGAGGAGCGACGTTTATGCCTTCCAAGCTGGATGTTAGGTGGCCTTAAATGATCACTGGGAGGAAGTAGCAAGATATGAAGGATTACCATATAAATAAACAAATAATGGGAGAAAAAATGAGGGCTAAACCTTAATTTTTTTATGTTAACTGGGGTGACACATTGGGGTAATAGCGCAGCATAAGGCAGATGGACGCTTGGGACTGACTGGATAGTTTCTTGGGCAGGTGCACTAATTTAACAACAACTGATACTCAAACAAGACAACTAACAAATGTCTTTATAGTCAGAAAGATATATTACCTCTCATTCATCATTTCACCATAAACAATTATTTTTATCATGCTGTCATCTTAGTACGCACATTTGGGTATGTTTACACTGTTTCAGAAGTACTTTTTAACAAGGAAGACATGCTGCACTCTATCAATCTGAAGTTGTTTGTGGTGTGAAATATAAAAGAAAATCTTTTGCAGAAGGAACAGAGTGTGTGTGTGTGTGTGTGTGTGTGTGTGTGTGTGTGTGTGTGTGTGTGTGTGTGTGTGTGTGTGTGTGTG
>JAOUQU010316626.1:0-12863 GCA_028566735.1 Ammoglanis amapaensis
TGTGTGTGTTCATGTGCGTGTGTGGCACAGAGATACAGAACATACACTTCAGTGTGTGTGTGTGTGTGTGTGTGTGTGTGTGTGTGTGTGTGTGTGTGTGTGTGTGTGTGTGTGTGCATCTGCTCCTTCTTGCCCGCCAAACAAACAAGGTTGCGGAAATAGCCGGGATTCATGGGATTTTTGCGGGGTTCTGGTTGGAAAGAGCACAGCCGAGGGAACAAGGCACCTCTGTGTGTGACAACCTCTCACCGGGAGGATAGATGAAGGAAGGACGGCAAGGGGAGGAGGAAGAGGAGGAGGAGGAGGAGGAGGAGGAGATGAACAGGCAGGAAGGTCGAGGTGCTCGGCGCAGTATGATAGGTGGCTTTACCGGGAGGGGCTGTGGTTTCAGGGTATAAGCGCGCGGGAGGAGACACATGCAGGACTTTCCTGGTAAACGATGAAAGAAATGATGTTCTAAGCAAAAACAAAAAACAAAACAAGTCACTCTGACCTTCGACCTCGGGATACAGGAACACTGTCCGTCTCTTTATAGAGGAACTTGGATGGGCCGATTGTTGACTGTCTTTTAAAGAAGCTCTCTTTATATTTACTTCTGTTTCAGTTTGCTTAACACCCGTTTAAAGTCTCATGGTGCGTCCCAAACCGCACATACACGTGTGTGTAAGTGCACCTACCATGTAGTGTGTAGTGCACACCGAGCACTCGCGTCTCGTTACACACTTTGATGGGTGACACTTCAGGAACGCCAAAATATCCACCAGCTTTTGTTTATATCGGGAACTTTGACGCTTTAAGGCGTTTGCCCGGTTTACCCTGTTTACTAAGCAGTTGCCTCCGCTTCCTGATTCGTTGATTCGCTGTAAATAATTCGTAATTAAAAAGGAATCGTTTTCGTTACGTAGGTATAACGGCGGTGGGTTTAGTGTGCGTAGAGACGGGGGATAATGGGGAGCAGTGCGTAACTCTCCAAACACAGAGCTGATCCTCGGGGACGGTGTAGCCTTTATGTTTTTAGATGTATATTCCGATATAATCAAAATGCATTATTATTATTATTATTTATTTTTTAAAGTCTTGATAAGGTTATATTAATTAAATAAACCAGACAGGAACACTAAACTTAACTCTTAATTATTATTCATCATAAACCCGCTCCTCTAATGAAGCTCTTGCTCATTGTATTGACTTTACTGAGCTGAACAAGGTCCAGATCATGCGAGCAGTAGGTCTCGGGTTCGATTCCCGGGTAAGACGATCCGAGGCGCTCTGTTTTGGAGTATTGCATTCGTGTCTGTGTGGTTTTTTTTGGCAAAGTCCGTTTTCCTAGATCAGTCGGAGAAATCGATTTGGTCCTGTGTTTGTCCTCTGTGCCCTGCACTAGGCTGGCGAACTCTTCAGGTCTTTAGTGTATCGTTGTCCCACCGTT
The DNA here is from genome assembly GCA_028566735.1 of Ammoglanis amapaensis. Lineage (NCBI taxonomy): Eukaryota > Metazoa > Chordata > Actinopteri > Siluriformes > Trichomycteridae > Ammoglanis > Ammoglanis amapaensis. Next base: position 1,430 of record JAOUQU010316626.1, read on the forward strand.
AGCATAAATGGGCTTAAGCGCTGGTGACACTTGATGGACGTGACGGGACACCCGGAACACATTTTTAAGTCTCTAAAAACACATCATTAAAAGTTGATTCCCGGTCCAGAACCGACTGATACGGTTATAAGGTGCCGCTGTGTGTGCAAATAAAATAATAAATAAAGCAGAACGGAAATGTTTCATTTGCTGACAAACAAAAATCTGTCCAGAACCTAAACTTCCAGAACGTCAGTGGTCATTAAGTGACCGAATGCACGTCTAAGAGCTACTGAAAAATAAATACATAAAATAAAGTGCATGACAGGTGTGTATTTTGGCTTGTTTGTGTGTATTGGGGCGTTGGTCTGTCTGGAATTGAGTCTGGTAAAGGAAACAGGAAAGCGCAGGTCCTTTTATGTTTCATTAGCGCCTGTACTTGTGACAAGATCAACAACATTCATGTGTGTGTGTGTGTGTGTGTGTGTGTGTGTGTGTGTGTGTGTGTGTGTGTGTGTGTGTGTGTGTGTGTGTGTGTAAGTGTTGGGGTCGCCTCACAACAGAAAAGGTCTGGGAGTTAGTTTTCAAGATGTGGTCCGATGTTCTGTGTGTGCATGTTCACTGGGTTTCTCCAACAGTCCAAAGACATTCAATTGAGGTGAACTGGCATGCATGACCTGTCAACATTAAAAACAGGGCGTCTGTAACTGTATGTAACCAATGGTGGCAAATGCTTTCATAAACATTTCAGGCTAGCCCGGCGGCTTCTTGGATTGACCTCAACACAACACACACTTGAGAGAAAATTAATGGTTCTAAATTGTGTGTTAGTTTGAATGGACGTTCTTATGGGTCATTATCGGTGCTCTTGTAGTCTTTTCCAGCTTCATGTGACACTAGAACCTTTTCCCCAAGATGGTGACTTGGTTTAATGGGCACAGCATCTTTGAAATTAACATCATTTATTTGAATGTCAAAACTTTTACAATGGAAAAAAAAAATCATCTTGGAAAAAGAAAATCTTGCTCATCTTTTAGAGGAGTTACGGTAGATGATGGTTCTCTCTTAAAAGCCTCAGATAAAGAAGGATGCAGTGGATGAGAGTGCTCACTGCAGACCTTCCTCCCTCCTCCCTCTTCATCGTTCTTCTCAGTGTATGCAGTTTCTCCTTCCTCTCAACGCTCACCTTAAAACCGTCGGAGGCATTTTCCTCTCAATACATGTTCCATACGTTATCTAGCTGATGCTGTGAAGTGGCAGCACTGTGATGTGCTACTGGCTCCATATCCTCTTGTAGTTAGTCATTTCTGGTCCTGATCCACTGAACCGATTGTACTTCATGCTAAGGAAAAAGGGTTCGGAGCTGCCGAAAGACCGTGAGGTTCTGCTAGATCTGGACCACACTGGAGAGTCCTACAGTGCTGAGTGTTATGGGAGCCTGGAGAATGGAGGCTTCATCCCTCCTCGATATGTAAGTGCTTTTTATTAATATTTCCAAATGTCTATATTCTTTATTGTGCAGCTTTCTGATAGTAAAGGTTTCGGTTTAAGAATAAACGACATTATGGTTCATCCGAGTGGGTTTACAGCTTTAATGTTTAAAGCTGTAAGGATATAATTACAATTTAATTCCTTATACACTTAAAGTCTAGTTATTAGAGTTAGTATCATTATTAGAGGTCATTAGGATGGTGCTGGACCACACCACATCCTACCTTTTGATAAATCCTTTTACCGTGAGGCTTACTTTTAATACCGGTTCTTACTTTTAGACTTGATCCTGTACTGTACTAGGTTTCTCAGAATCCAGTTTTAATGTATTGCCAGGATACTTTTAGTGGACAAACATATAAGGGCACATGACTGCAAGCTTGTTGGATGTCCTATTCCATGATTATAAATGTGTAATAACCTTTTAAGACTATAGCATCATTTACTCTTGTCAGGAGTCTGGAGAGATCAGCATCCATGTAGTCCAAAGAGTTTCTTTAAATAGATTGGACATAAATGAATCCCAAGCTGGGAAACTTATTTATCAGTGTGCTTATTCATTTTCTTTACTTGTTACATGAATCCAGCTAAATACCCGGGCTATTGATGATGATGAAGATCTTAGTTATGTCCAATGTGAAAATACAGCCGTCTCACCACCCCGGCCTCCTGGCAATTACTTCAGAGATGGTCGGACCAAAATTGGTGAGCATGGCTTGATTATATCCTATTACCTTCCTTGGACCTTCCTTGAAACAGGCTCCGTTCATGCCGCCTTTGCTATTTTTGCTAATTTTGGATCTAATGCTTTACCATGCAAGGTTATCAACTACCTGCCTGTGATGGTTTATACCACATCATTGAGAGAACCTTGCAGATGATACCCTGGATACTGCAGAAATGTGGCCTGCATAACAATAACACTATAACCATAATACTGATCTCTACTTCCCACCGTGTGACAGATTTTGTCCTGGTATGGGAGGTGAAGTCACGCAAGAAGCGAAGATCTAAAAGCAAAAGCCATGCTGAGACCGCGGTGGATGAGGAAGAGGCTGCCCAGGAGGAGAGCAGATCTGAGAAGAGGAAAGCACAGCTGGCCAGATGGAGAGACAAATTCATCCAGAATCTACAAAGTGCCAGTCTTCTGTTAGAAAAGGTTCCCGTGTGCTTTTCCCCCGTTTTTTTAATACACTTTTTAATCTAAGGTGGAAACTGCATGTTTGGGGGGTTTGTTTGCTTTTAATAGGAGGAATCAGCCAGTGCGAAAAAAACGGTCCATTATCTGAAGATCAGCGCTCCATGGGATGTGTTGGTGTTCTATGCTGAAGAATTATGCCTGAGAGCTCCACTACAGGTTCCAGCCTGCTCGTTTTTACGCTCTCTAATTTTATTGAGCCATCATGGTGATGCTCCTATGGGAAATTTGCAAGTATATTAAAAATATTTAATATGACATAGAGTATATTGCTTACCCACAGGCACAGCCTCATCCAGAATTTAACACCTCGGCTCGGGTTCTTCAGAAACTCTGGGTGCCGAACATCATGGCGGAATATGTACCCAACAGGCCTGTCGACTATTACACATGCGCCTTCCGAAAGTCCAAACTGGAAAAGTAAGATCTCACAGAGTTCACAAATATTGTTGATTTAGATCCGAATCTAATGTTGTGGATAATCTTGAGCTCTTGGTTTCTGCAAGGTTTCTGGGCTGCGAGAATCATGAGAGTTATTTTACCAACACCCAGCGACACCGCATTGTAAGTGCACTCATTTAAATGTAAAATAATCTTTTCACTGTTGTAGGAAACATTTTTCAGTATTTAACCCAATCCATGCAGTGAAACACACATTTACACACACTAGAGGGCAGCAGTGAGCACACATATTGTGCTTAATACACAAACTAGCATTTAATACATTATAAAGCTTAACATAATGTCTTCCACAACACCATATAGGCTATATAAATAAGTGAACAGATTTAATAAAAGGATTAAACGTTTCCTTTCCGATCTTACTTAATAGCGTTGCGAATTAGCAATAAGTGTTTCCCGAATTAGCAATCCTATCCCAGACAATGTCTATATAGTGTGTCCTAAGGTATAAAGAAAACCTCCCGAAAGCTTAGACAATAATATAAAAGTGCTCTCCCTCCTTTATTGCTTTAAAGCTCCTCCGATTACATTTACATTATTACCAGGAACTCATTTCCAGACAAAATGTTTTGCACTTCACTCAGTCGTTGTTTAATCTGTGAGCACTACGAGGTGGGACAAGAAACAAAGATCATCTTATAATTCAGGTTTTGCTACAGTGTTTACATTGTGTGTCGCTATTAAACTAGCACTTAGCATTGTGCCATTCAAGCCACCGGGATACAAACTTCACTGCCGAGCCCAAACTTGCAAAACAGTTGAATATCTTTACAAACTGTTTACTAAGCATTGACTAAACAACTATTTTGTGCCACACATTGACCACCATTCAGTGATTGAGCATCAGATGCTAACTCTTTCTGCTCTGAGTATGGTACTTGTTTTTGAAGCCGACTCAGTAAGCAGGATAATACGGCAGCTAGGGTTTCCAACATTTGACTTCTCCTTCGCAAGCACATGATGATGTAAAAATCTGCCTGGGTAGACAGTCGTCTACTTTTCCAAAGGTGTTCACTTACATAAGTGTACTTTCATTTAGTGCGTGGTGCATACTAAGCCCTTACTTCTTAGTGCACACTTTCACAAAAAATTGATCCCGGCTTTCCAGCTTGCCAAAGAATATCCACCAGCTTTTGTTTTGTCAGTACATTGTTTAACTTTTATTTACTGTACCCACTTTTATTTCATTTGATTATTTAATATTCCTTACATTTAGATGAAGCAGTTCATTTGCTTCTTATTAAGGCAATGATTGCTGTTTAATTTACATTTACATCAATTAGCAGACGCTCGTAGCTAAAGAAACTTACGATTATGATGTACCACTATTTTGAGCGATTGAGGGTTAAGAGCCTCGCTCAGGGACCCAACAGTGGCAACTAAATAGTAGTCTGGCTTGAACCGGCAACCTTCTGATCTCAAGTTCATAATTATCATTTATTAACCTGCTAAAAAGCCATCGCCTTTAGATAAGTAAGCAACATGGTGTTGTGTGTCTATCTGTGTTTGTCGGATGCATTAAAACGAAGTGTTTGAACTGTTTGGTTTGTAACGGACCTCCAGTCTTTCTACGATGGACAATATTTTCTGACAGCATTTTTTGCTCCAAGCTTGTTTAGGTCTAAAATGTTTTGTTATACTCTCTGGTATTCCTGAAGTATCAGCATTGTCATAAATCCTTTTGTTCTAGCGGATGCTGTTTAACCATGTCTGACATGCACATCCATCACAGTTCCCTTTGGGAAGGTTTGGTTTCTGGGCCCTGCTGTTAGGCAACTTTTTCTGGTCTGCATGTCAGAGGTCTTGTAATCTTAATACTTAATGCTGTTAATGCACATGGGGGGGGGGTCATCTTTTTCAGCCCCTTAACTGTCATTTACAATTTTTTTTATTGCCATCACATTCTACATTGTTCTGCATTATTCATGCATTCATTACTTACACATTACCATCTAGATGTTTGTGTGGGCTGAGCAGAACCCAAACCAACTCAATACTCTGCTATTGATACTAAGCTTCTGTTCAGGTGTATGAGATCCTAGCGAGTACTGTTTACGGCAAACGGAAACGTGCTGAGGTCGGAGTGGCTCGACTGTTAAACGAAGGCGCCTTCAAAGCCGCATTTCCTCTACACGATGTAAGAGATCAGCCAGACATTACATCTATCTTCTGCAAATGCACATGTGATTATTAATAAAAAGGTCGTATTCTCGCATCTAGGGTCCATATGAACTGCCGAAATATGAGATCTCCCCTGACCAGTTAAACAAGAGACAGGTGCTCTATCACTACTGGGCTCGCTGGTCAAAATGGTACAAGTACCAGCCTTTGGATCATATCCGAGAGTACTTTGGGGAGAAAATAGCTCTTTATTTTGCATGGCTTGGTGAGTAAACACTTCATTGGGTACACAAGAGCATATGGCCTTCTTATAATAAGTTAGTTTGATGATTTTCATGTGACAACCAAGTACACAGTCTGGAAATTGTATAAACTGTACACTGGCAGTCAAACTCTTAGCATGACACTGCTCTGTGATACCATGTGTCTTAAAGCAAAATTAAAAGTTCTTAAAAACTACACAGGCTGAATTTCTAAGGCTAAAAAGCCAAACGAATCTAATATTAAGGTGTCAGAAGACTGTCCACTGACCACTGTCTACAAGTTTAGTGGGGAAGAATAATGATATACACTATTTCTGTTTTTCTTCATTTGGGTGACATTATTAGTGTGTGGAACCCCATTATTTTTGTTCCAGTTATTATTATTATTATTCTTAGGGTGGTCATAATGTTTGGCTCCATTAGAGTGGTTATAATGTTTTGCTCCATTAGGGTGGTCATAATGTTTTGCGTCGTTGGGGTGGTCATAATGTTTTGCGTCATTGGGGTGGTCATAATGTTTTGCTCCATTAGAGTGGTTATAATGTTTTGCTCCATTAGGGTGGTCATAATGTTTTGCTCCATTAGGGTGGTTATAATGTTTTGCTCCATTAGGGTGGTTATAATGTTTTGCTCTGTTGTGGTGGTTATAATGTTTTGCTCTGTTGTGGTGGTCATAATGTTTTGCTCTGTTGTGGTGGTCATAATGTTTTGCTCCGTTGGGGTGGTTATAATGTTTTGCTCCGTTGGGGTGGTTATAATGTTTTGCTCCGTTGGGGTGGTTATAATGTTTTGCTTCGTTGGGGGGGTCATAATGTTTTGCTCCATTAGGGTGGTGGTTATAATGTTTTGCTCCATTGGGGTGGTCACAATGTCAAAATCAGCCTGATCGGCCTCAAGGGGGCGCTGTAGTGCATCCAACCGTGTTGATGTATAGTTTAATATGTTGCTGTTGTTCTAATGTTCTGACAGGTTTTTACACAGCATGGCTCCTTCCTGCAGCAATAGTTGGGACACTTGTGTTTGTTTCTGGGATCATGACGATGGGATCCAACACCCCAGCGTCAGTATATCACACTCACCTGATCTCTGTGTACTGTTTTAAATAGTCTCTAGGGATTACCGTACGTCTGGCAACAAAATACGTTACTGATTATAGAATCAGTGAATAGGGTTGCCAGATTGCAGAGGTTTTCAGACTAAATATATTTTAAACTCCATGAAATGTACACAACCTGTAAACACAACACGACACACCTCACATAATGGCTAAAAATGAATTACTTACATTATTACTTAATTACTTAATATTGTGTCCCCCTAATAGGATCAAGCAGTGATAAAACTAGTTTAGCCTTTTGTTGAACAACTGCAAACATCACAGCGTCAGTGTTTCTCTTGATTTCATTTATGTTTCCATGGAAACAGTTGACCAAAGGTGCTTTGCAGTTGTATTACACCGTTCTTTGTATAACACAGGAAAAACACATAAACCTGAACCTGACTCATCTGAGTCTCGCATACGAGCAACGTATCTGCAGATCTGCTCATTTACTCCCCCCAGTTATTCTTCTCTCGGCTCATGTATCTTCTGTAAATGTTTTTTTTACTTACAAATCTGATTGTGTCGATACATTCAGGCACTTGAGTGATCCTCCAACCCCAATCAAATTATTCTGCTTGCTGAGTTTTCTTACAAGACTTGTATTATCTACCTCTGCTGATATGTTCTGTATGTCCACTCTGTGAACAGGAAGGAAATCTGTGAGAATGGAAGCCGCTACCTAATGTGTCCCCTTTGTGAAATGTGTAAGCCATGGAATATGTCCGACATCTGCCCCATGGCCAAGGTATGCGGCTTCTTTCTACCAATCGATGAGGTATAAAAACATTCCCGTTTCACCGTACTCCTTCATACGTTTCCGTGCTTCCCGGTCTTTAGGTGGGCTACCTGTTTGACCATCCTGGAACGGTCTTCTTCAGCGTGTTCATGTCTTTCTGGTCCATCACTTTTCTTGAGTACTGGAAGCGTAAGAATGCCACGCTCGCTCATCACTGGGACTGCATGGACTTCCATGAAGACGAGGTGTGGCATGTACTGTATTGCTAATCAACCTGTTGTGTATATATATATATACTTATCCCTGATCATGAGCTAATAAGCTGTCGCTGGCCACGCCTCACTTCTTATGTGCTTACGGTTTAATTGTGCTAAATAAAAGTGAAGATAAAAGTATAAAATATGATTCTCAGGAGCCTCCACGACCAGAATTTGCAGCCATGGCCCCGGCGATGGAGGAGAACCCTGTGACTGGCGTGAAAGAGCCGTACTTCCCCGAGAGAGCCAGACTCTCACGCATGTTCACCGGATCAATGGTCATCGTCATAATGGTGAGCTTGATGACTGATGGGAAACGATTTCTTGCTAAACCGAAATGACGATTCACAGCCTCACCATTTTGTCCGGTCTCTCTCCTCAGCTGTGTGTGGTGATGATATTCTTAGTCACTGTCATCATTTACCGCAGTATCGTGAGCGTGATGATGTACGAGACGGGGAGCTCCATGCTGCGCACTCAGGCAAGCACTTGATGAAAGAGCTAGCTGGTTAATTACCATCTCTTACGCCTCTCAATCAATACTGCTGCCTGCCGGAGACCCTAAAACATGTACTTCCTCTCTATTGCTTTCAGGCTGGGAACATCGCCAACATCTCCAGCAGTATGGTGAACCTAGCTTTGATATTGCTAATGGGGCAGGTGTACACCGCACTGGCCGAGCAGCTCACTAAATGGGGTAAGCAATTAGAAAAGAATAGAACAGATTTATTTGTCGTTATACATGTATAGATGTAAGTCCCAACTTGTATGGAAGTGGGCTTCAGAGCGCAGGGTCTGCCATCATATAACACCCCTGGTGCAGACAGGGTTAAGGGTCTTGCTGGAGGATTGGAACCCTCAATCTTCCAGTTGATAACTGGAAGCACTAACCAGTAGGCTATGCTGTTCCAGACCTCCCGATCTTGGTGATTGAACCTAGGACCTTCTCACTGCTACCCAATTAGCCACTATTTAAGTGACAATATATATTGGAGAAACATTGGAGATGTCCGTGAATGTTTTTTCACATAAACTTGTGAACTGATGAAACTTGCGTAATGAAAAAATAACGTGTTTCTATCATGAATGTAACCCAAAGTGTCAAATTATATTACGGGGTTACAGAAATGCACAGGACGCAGACGCAATACGAGGACGCCTTCACGTTCAAAGTCTTCATCTTCCAGTTTGTCAACTTCTACTCGTCTCCTTTCTATGTGGCGTTTTTCAAGGGAAGGTAATTAATAATAGACCTAGAATAATAGAATACTGGGTTTTTTAACTGACTCGTGCTTTTCTCTGATAGATTTGTTGGCTACCCCGGACACTATGGGACTTTATTTGGAATGAGAAACGAAGATGTGAGTTCTGAACGTCTGCCGGGAAAATAGCTTACACACGTTATTCTAGTGTTAATCATTTCATTTTCTAACTTGTATGTTATGTTGGTGTGGCTTGGTGTCGTGTGGGTGGATTGCAGTGTGGGCCGGGAGGATGTCTGATCGAGCTTGCTGAGCAGCTTTTTATCATCATGATGGGGAAACAGCTCATCAACAACATACAAGAATTTGTCTTACCGTAGGTTTTAATTTGCCATCATCTTAACTTGCTAACTCACCCAAATATCAGGAGATATCAGGAGGTGTCGGTTAGTATATAACAGTATATAACTCAGTGCTTCACCAACCAGTGGGACACACACTTGCTAAATACACTGAACACTTAAACAGGTCACCATTCTGTTACAGCAAACAGAGACAAACACACACAAACTTACAGGTCAATTTCAGTATCTCCAATGAACCTGACTGCATGTGTTTGGACTGTGGGATGAGGAAACCGGAGTACCCGGAACAAAACACGCAACACAAACGGTTCTCCACACAGAAAGCCATACTCGGGAATCGAACTTGGGACGTCTTGCTGCAAAGCGACAGTGCCGTTACTAACCACTATATCACTGTGCCACCCCAAACACAACCGCATGTTATGGGGTGACTTTTATTTGTGAGTTTTCCTTTATAGAGTGTTTTTTTTTATTAAAACAAACGCATATAAAGTCCTATAAATGCTGTAGTCTGATGTGATCGTTTCACATTAAAACATCTGTATAGTCTACCTTTAATATGCATTTATCTAGGAATGGATGTTCAATGGTGTTTTTAATTCTGGCCATCGTTTGCATCATCAGGGTTTACAGAGATAATGACTATATTGATAACTGCTGCGTGGCAGTAATTGTGCTGATTGTTGGAGTGAGTCAGCGTTATAAAACTAAAGCAAAGTGTTGCATTGTGGCTCACTGCCAGCTGGATTAGCTTTACCACTGCTGCAGGGTCTGTTGAGTTCTGCAGGGTCACCTTATTACATTCTGTGAGTTTGTGTTAGAGACTTTATAATATTTATCACCTCAGCGCAGTGCAGGAGCTGCAGTGGATGCTGCTGCACTCAGTTAGTTCAGAGTTCAGACCCGCGACGAAAAGAAAACGAGATCGAGCATTTAATTTTCTACTCGAGTCGTAATGTTTACAACAACAACAGCCACAGTAATGACTTAAATATAGTTTTTTGGAGATAATCATTTGCTCTCTGTAAGCGGCTCTGTGTTGGTGTGTATGTGTGTGGGGGGATGTGTACAGTAAAATGAAAGCATGGAGGCAGAAAAAAGCCCTGACGTCAGTGAAAAAAGCTCAGACTGGTCGGGAGCCAGAATGTTGGGAGCAGGACTATGAGTTGATCGAGTGTGAAGGCCTGTTTGAGGAGTATCTCGAAATTGGTAAGATACACATACACATACCTTCATATACATTGTTGTGTATAAAACCAAATATGCAAGTCAGGATCATTCCTAATCTATGGGGTCTATAGGGGTTTCATCTTTTCTCCATACAGTTTGGACCATGCCAACTAAATAAATGCTACAAACCAAACAGCAAGTACTAATTTAAAGTGCAATTTAAAGATAAAATATTTACATTTCCAACATTTTTCTAAGTGAAACTATTTCTGTATATCCAGGACCATATTTAGCATACCATTAATATCTTTGTTACACCTTCAAACGCAAACATTTTTCAAATACATTTTTCCAATTGCGATTAGTATCTAATCAACATCGATGTATGTATTTATCATAGTGCTACAGTTTGGCTTCATCACCATTTTTGTGGCTGCATTTCCGCTGGCGCCTCTCTTCGCTTTGCTGAATAACTGGGCCGAGGTGAGACTAGATGCCCACAAGTTTGTGTGTGAGTACCGACGACCTGTGGCAGAGCGGGCACAGAAGATCGGGGTGTGGTTCATCATTCTGGAGGCCTTGTCCCACCTTTCTGTTATTGTCAATGTAAGTTAAAACGACTTAATGTAAACTAAATATGAATACAATTATTAATTAATGAATATTAAAAGTTATATTAAATCATTGGATTGATAAACGTGTTGCTTTCTTTTCAGGCTTTTCTTATTGCATTTACATCTGATTTTCTGCCTCGGCTACTTTATCAGTATAAGTTTAATAATTTAGATGGATATGTGAATTTTACACTGGCTTATGCTCCACCCAGCTACAACTACTCCAGCCATGGCATGTGCAGGTAAGAACTGACTTTGGCAAGGCTTTTCATATTATTTAAGTTATTAAAATTTCATAGATGGTTGTGGTTTAAAGGAAATACTGGATCGTGTTCGGTGTATGGATAAAATAGTGCGATATAGAACACGTAACATGTTTTATGTAACATGTAAAATGTCTATATATTTATTATATACCACCACATGTACAATAACAATGCTTACCTCAAATTGTTAGTCATTTCTGTCTTGCAC
>JAOUQU010316844.1:0-12861 GCA_028566735.1 Ammoglanis amapaensis
ACTTGTTTCTTATGAACATTATGTTCCTTCTAACCTGTGTTCTTGTACTTCTCATTGTAAGTCGCTTTGGATAAAAGTGTCAGCTAAATGCAATGTAATGTAATGTAATGTAAAGCATTACATTGAGATTTAAATAAAAGAAATATAAACCAATAATCGTCCCGACCCAGGAAAAAGCTGCCAGTATCCACTACATGTTGCGTTATTACATAACACTTATCAGGTAAATCAGTGGTATGTTTTTGTTGAAGGTACTTAATTACTTTTTCAATGGCTGGCATATGCCCAGCTTTTGGCATGCAAACTCTGTAACTGCTATTTTGCTTCAGTTCATTATCTGTTCTCTCATCTATCTGTTAACATATTCAGCTCTATTAGGCATGCTGATAAGAACCCACAGACTAAACTGCTTTAGCAATGAACTTTCCCCAAGTATTCCTCTAGGTACATTCCTTAAGTGCATATCTGCCAACACCTTCTTGCTACAATGGCTTTGCCATTTTCCCCTTTGCATCACATAATATGGTGGCAGGGACTGTAATGTTGTGTTGACAGATTTAGGCTGATGTATTTTTGCAAGGGAAGGTTTGTGGAATTATCTGGTTTTCTGCATGAATGCCTTTGTGACCAAGTCTTTATGTAAATCATAATAAATAAAGGCAGCTTATTAACAAAACAATAAGAATGTGTGGTCGGACTATCACTTTATTTACAATGTGGAACAAAAAAATCAAGGACATTGATAGGAAACGTATGGTAAAACGTGTGCTAAACAGTGCCAAAAGGCGTGTTCTGTGAATAAGGCCAACTCATGCCAAGTAGTGGCTCATTTCATTATGTGTCACAAGACTGCATAAAGCTGACTGAGATTAGAATCCCAGCTGTCAGCACCTGAAGTCCACACAGACACACGCATACCTGTACCCACTTATAAAACAAAGGCCAGACCCATAAAGTGAGGCCATGGTTACCCTAATCCTTAAAGCACAGTCCAATACATTCTTATAAAAATGTCTGTTTACTTATCTGTTGTACTTGAAATACCCCTGCTCAGTTCTCTCCATTCATGCAAGGAGAAACATAAAAATCGAGCATTTGGCTTATTCATCTTATCTTACAAGCTGATGTATTGTGTGGGATGCCCTGAAATAAACTGACACCCAATTCAGTGTTTTGATACTAGGCTGCAGGTTTATCATAAGATAAAACAAAGAATACTTCACAATCATGGACCTAATTTCAAATTTCTGTAAAAAAAAAAAAAGACAGATTTTTCCACATGAAAAGTTCCACATTTCATCAATTTAATTACTCCATAATGGAATTAATGGAATGAGTCGTGGAATTACTGACAGTTAATGCACACCTCTGCTTAATGAGTGAATGTAAATCTAGATCATTCACCAATGGTCACAAATACAAATGTTCTTGTCCATGTTTTGACACATGGTCATTTGGGAGGTTTCCATACTCCACACAGTGTCTTTAGCTGCTTTAGAGTTTGATATCCTGGACATTTTGACTAATCAAGTATAAAATGGATCGCTATAGGATTGCTGTGAATGTATTATGGTACGTACCTAAAAACATGAAAGGTGTAAACATTCCAGCTAAGCATCAATAAAACATTTCTACTGTTCCACCAAATACATGACAGCATGGTGGTTTGATGAGAAGCATGTTCAGCTCACAATAAGAAGGTCGAAGGTTTGGTTTCCATGTGAAGTGGTTCAGGGCCTTTATTTGTGGAAAAAATTGCCGTTGTGTGTAAATTTGCCCTGTGATGGGCTGCCAACCTGTCCAGGGTGTTTTCCACCTAAACAGCTATAATTTAGCTATATTAAAAACACATAATAAATAAATGTAGCAATGGTTCAGTGCACTTGTCTGGAAGCTTCTGGAAGCGTCCCCGTTTATTTATTTAGTTTTTTTTCTTTAATATGTCACCTGTTTGTTCTATATACAGTAATGCATACATGTACATATTCTTCCCCCTGCTTTACACACAATGAAACAGAAGCCTCTCTATACCCCCCTCTCCTCTGTCCACTGAGCCAGTAAAAAGTCTGTGGCTTTGATCAATGTTTATTACTTCTGGCACTTTTTCAGGAGTTTCCTTACCTGGGTATGGCTAATTAATCCTGGCAGGGATGAGGAGTTTAGAACAGCTCCTATATGGAGATGAACTTGGCAATGAAGTGAGTAGAAAAGAAGAAAAGTGAACACAAGATCGACTAGGTTCTGTGCTGCTCAGGGCTTACGCAGCTGAAAGAAAATAGCGAGAAATATGTTCCAACCTGGATCATGGCCTTACAGGCAAACTGGGAGTCCCCAGTCAAATTAAATAAGCTGTCGGCATATGCAAAATTAGCAGCAACAAACAAACAAAGAAGCTTTACTACGCAAATGTACACTAGATCAATTTGAAGCTTTATATCTTGATGCTTTTACTTTGCCTTTCAACAGCTGCTTGATAAAGAGATAGTTTGTAGAAGGTGTTAAAAGCTATATTTTGGTGTTTATGCTTATAAACATATGTTCACTTTGTTTTCACAAAGTGTAGGTATTGTTTCTTCCATCCATCTATCATCTGGTTTTACCACTGCTTAATCTTAGTAAGGGTCACGGTGGGACACACTCTGGTGGTGGCAAACACACCAAACATCTGAACAGATCACCAGCTTGTTGAGAACGCACACACAACCACACCCACAGGACAATTTCAGTATCTTAAATCAATGTGATTGCATGTCTTTGGACTGTGGGAGGAAACCAGAGTACTAAAATGTGAATATAGAATATAAAATGTATCTATTGTAGTGCACGGCTGAGAGAGGTTGTAGTTCCTGGTTTAAAATTTGGTCGTGTATTATGAGGCCGACCTCAAACAAGGATAAATACGAGGTTTTTATCAGGAAGGGCATCCAGCATAAAAGTTATGGCAAATCAATTATGTTGGCCACTGTGCACTGTGGTGGCCTCTAATAGGAGCAGATACAACGTTCACATCCAACACATCAGTTATAAATTTAGCAATAACATAGCATTAACAAATAATATCAGATATATGTATGAGTGAACATAGTAGTAATGTAATGGAACTATTATTACTTATCTAGTGTCACTAAATGTGTGTTGTCACTGAGTGTGTGTTTAACACATTTAACAGCCATATCCTACATGTACTATGGTTTCTCTGTATACTGTATATTTTCCATATCTATTATATATTGATTATTATATTAGATGGTCAAAGACAACACTTTAAATCTGATCCGACCGGATTTTGATAATTACATGAATGAAGCAATTAATAAGTGATTCGTATGAAGTTACTTCATTTTGGGCTTAGATGCAATTGAGATTTGAGATTCTTTGCAATATTATCAAAGAACTAAAAAAGTAAAATAAACTGTATTATCCTACAGTAATAAAGAAAGGTGTGACAGCTTAATGTTCAAAGTAGGATGTGGGATTTATAACATGCCATTTTACAAAAAGGAGAGATATATTTCATAGACAGTAAATGTTATATGAGTCATTGTTAAGTTGGCACTTTATTGCCCCATGATGAAACATGTCAGCCGTGAATATACTTATCAGAGCCACGTTCAACAAATTGCAGATGTGCTTAAAAGAATGCACATCTTGTTGTTTTTCACTGATCAAAGGAACACTATGATGGAATTCTATACAGCATGCCAAAATAAATAAACCTAATGAAAGAGTTTTTACTCACAAATCTTTTTTTTTGTAAATACTTATGGTAAACCTGTCTGTGCTTATTTACCACAGCTACAGAAGGTAAATTTACCTACTGACACGATCATCTCAGCTGTCAAATCTTGCAAGCGAGAGATTTACAGACATGTCAGCACTTTCACTCTCCCACACAGCGGCGCATAATCACGTACATTTGCACTTCTACACGTGTAACACGTCTAAATACAAAGTGTAGATTTTCTATATCTGCCCTGTACTATTGTTATACATAAGCTAATGAAGTACGTTTAACATAGTCCATGGCTGTAAGGGAAATAACAGGACCTTTTAATTGACAGCTGTGAAGGATAGCACCTGCAAACAACTTGGGGCTTGTTTGTGCAGTCGAGCAGGATTCTTACTGTGTGATTTAAACAAAGACTGATCATTGAGGTGGAAAAAAGAGGTGTGGGGGAGAACTAGACTGAGAACAAGGAAAAGAGCGCGAGAGACCCTGACAGCACATGATTGATGATTGGCCATCACTCTAGGCCTGACACTTACCATTCACCCTGCTGCATTTACAACAAAGTCGCCAGTGTGCCGTCTTCCTACACCCCATCACAGCACATCCAATCAATATAAGGCATCCCGGCTCTCCAAATCACATTCTACCACATACTGCTGAGTAGACACAAGAAACACAAGGCCAAATCATACATGTAGATTAAAAATTCACCAGTGGTAGTCTTACTAGGGGGTATGTAACCCCCACACAGTCACAAAAATGCATACATATCTCAGTATAGCATGCTAGTCTTACAAAAGTCTTATAAAAACTGAATAAATGTTGTACTACTACATTCATAATCCAGTCATTGTATTCTTCTTTTTAAAACAATATACTTGTTTAACAACTTTAAATTATTAAACTGTTTCAGTTTCCCTATATGTTCCACATAATAAAACAACACATATTGTGTACCATTCTGTGTACACATAATATAGCACATATTGTGTACCACTGCTTGTATACTTCCTTTGAATTCTGTCTAATAGTTTGTATAATTTTATACAGTTTTATACAGTTATTCAGTTTGCTGTTGTGGCAATTTCCACAACTTTATTTAAATTTCCACAAAAGAAAATTCTGGAAAGTAATACAAAGTATTACAAATGATCAATAATTATGTGACTAATACAATTCCATATAATAGTAAACAAACTTGATGTAATACATTACATTTCCTACACATTTGTAAATTTAAAGTTCTTAATTTATTTGTCTACTAATTGTACTAAAGAGGAACCATCAGCTGAAACCAAATTCAAACCTTGTTTGTACCCACATACCTGTTTAATAAACCTGGTTCTGACAGCTTATGAACGATTTATTAAAAAGGATGTGCACTGATTTACTATAAGCGGGTGACATGTAGGTAGAACTGTCTCTTTACAGCAATTAGGTTCTTGGCTCGATTACTAGGTGGTTAGGTCCAGCTCCTTTCTGTATGGAGTTTGCATATTCTCCCATTGTCAGCATGGGTCTTTTTTGAGTGCTCAGGTTTCCTCCAACAGTCCAAAGACATACAAGTTAGGTGAACTAAATATACAAAATTGCCTATGGTTGTGTTAATATAACCTTGTGGTCAGATGAAACTTAAGATAAAACTTAGCCGTAAACAACTAATGTGAGTCTATTATGAATGTAACCAAAGTGTAAAGCATCATGTTAAAATATTAATAAACAAAAATATTGTATTATACATGGTGTTATTTATTAGCAACTCTTTAAGTAGTACACTAATGTGATAGATTGTTATTTTGTAGATATTTTGGGACACTGCTTAATTGAATGTTGTGGGTTTTTTCCAGCACAATTATGTTACTGTTTCAATCAAGCAGAACAGAATTTCTGACAAACAAAAATAAAACACAAAAAAATATTTGTGTGATATTGAAATTAATCTAGTGTGTAAAGCACGGTGATAGTAATAACATTTAATATTAAATATGATGTTGTGCCATTAGGCCTGTTGTGATTATTTTTAACCTTATCAGCATTATTCAATATTTTGTTGGACATTTGGGTATAAATACAACAAAAAGTATATCTACATTAAAATTTACATGCACCATTGTATTTACAGCATAAATGGTTTGTTCACAAACTAAAACAAAAGTAATAATAACTTTGTTAATAATTATAATAGAACATGTTTCAAAATTGTTGCAGACTTTTGTTGACTTTGTAGTATGTCTAGTGTACTGCCTGTTGACTATTCAGTAACCCGAAACCCTAAATAAATACCATAATATTATATAGTACTTTAATACATGAACCTGTAAGTACTTTTCGAGCGCAATACAAAGAGTTTGAGAGCCGCAATCGCCTGCTGCTGGACACTCCTAATTTTAAAGGTACGCAACCTAGCTGAAGGTGCAGGTTTGACACACATTTATTTAGTCATATGTTGTCAATAGCTTTATTGTGCAGCTGAAAAGCTGGATGGTTTTAGCTTTTGTTTATGATTTTTGTTTTCTGTTGTTTTTAGCTCAAACGCTGGTTTTCTTTTCTTTTTCTTTTCCCTCGTTCTGTTGATCTTAAAAGTGTGACATATACCACATCTGTTGTTCTGCAATTTTCTTTTTGTAAAGTAAAATAAATATTTATTAAACGAGGAAGGAAGGAAAATAAAATATCTTCTGATTCCATATCAGCCCGGCCTCTTAAGCGAAACATATGTATATGCTACATCCTAATATCAGTTGATTTCAGGTCAGGTTAAAAAGCACACACACACACAAACTGCTGCCTTAGTCTATAAAATATATATATACTTATATTCTTGAACAACACACAGCAGCAAGAATAAATCTCAGCCAATAAAATACTTTTGGCTTATATGTTATAAAGTGTTTTTTGTACTGAGTTAGCACCAAGGTGTCATTAATTACCAAAAAAAATATCAAACAAACACAATCCACAGATGTGTTTTAGTGTTTAGAGGAATAATGCACGTGTACTTGATTTATTGCAGAATTATAAGAACTTCAGGTGGTTCAAATCACGAGGATGGTGTTTAGGATATTCATGTATTGTTTTCTGAGAAATACTATTTGAAGTTATTATGCTCATCATATGAAATGTGCCATTAGTAATCCTATAAGTGTTCACAGGGAACAGTTTAGAATGGAATGATATTTAAACAGAAACACACAAAGATCTGTTAAAGACAGAATTTACCAACAGCAGGAGTGAATGTTAGGAAACGCCTTTGTTCTGTCTCAGTCAGGATGTATGAGCTCTTCATCAAGTTACAATAGTGACATCTAGTGAGTCCAGAAAGATGTGTCAAAGACAAGATGATCAGAACAGAACATTACAAATGAATCTATTTTACTGTTTAATTACACCATATAATATCTTCAGTTCCCTCAAACCTGTCTGCTGATGGTTATCATTATGTTTTTGTCATCATGTATTTTGTTTTATAGCCTATAATTATTTAGCACTGTTTGTATGTAATTTTGTTGTTTAATGTGTGTGTGTGTGTCTACAGTTTTGGCAGTGTGCATATTGGAGGCCTCATGCAACTATAAATAATTGATGCAGTAGGATGAAATAAGGCATAAAGCTGCAGCATTTTCATACATTAATCTTGGGACTAATGGCAGATGTAGTAAGCTGGGAAAATGCTGTGAGAATTGATTGTAGGTCTATTAGTTGAAGGCCACATATTTAAAGTCTCTGTATTGTAGAAACAATACTCTTGTGTAGCCATTGGCCTACATTTCTGGAAATGATGGTGTTTATACTAACACTGAGGCAGAATAAAACTATGGTATATGCTGATGTTACCCAGTGCTTAAATATACATGGGCTCCAGTCTTGTTACATGCATCCAAACATGTCTTATTTACATTAGCAATCGACTATAGTGACAAATCATTTGTAACATTTCCTAAGGAGACATTACTACAACATGAAATTTAGTTTAGTTTTCTTTTTTTGAATTTAGAATACTTTTTCACCACTGCGCTTTTATACCCCTATTAATTTTTCCTCCAGATTTAACCCGATCTGTACAATAAAGTACACATTTACACATGCTAATCAAGTTGTGTATAAATATACCTGTGAGCACATGTGCCTGACACGGTGGGCAGCCCTATCTACAGCCCTTTAATTCCGGAGCGCAATTAGAGGTTTGACAACTTTCGCAAGGGCACTTCAGTCATAACCTATTAACTCTCTGTGTTGAACTGACTACCTTCCAATTACAAACCCAGTTCTCAAACCACAAGGCCACAGCTTGCACATGTTTCAGCAAAAAATAAAAAAATAAAACCAAATAAAGTAATAAGTGATGTACTGCTTTTTATACCAGTAATTATTGTAATAATTTGTAGTAAGTAAAAATTGATGTACTGCTTTTTGTAACCGTTTAGTAGTGCATTCATTTGATGTATTGTGTCTCTGGCTTTCACGCATACAAATGTATTTTGACGATTTGACTACAGAGAAATAAAAATCTGACAGATAAAATGGTAACAGAAACACTAAAAATTAAAGAGCAGAGTACTGTGGTGATAAGTCAGTATGAGTATCTTACATTTAGAGAGGTGTTTGCAGGGGTTTCAGAGCGGATCTAAAGAGACAGGGCATTGTGATTCATGCATACAGTAATATAATAATAATAAATAAAGGCAAAACAACATTAGCGGATTGGCCTGGCATAAATATTGCATCAGACTTTTGTTATTTATGAGGAGTTATAGTTTATCTCTCAGTGGTGAGTTTTACCTGGCAGCTGTTTTATCTGTCCATTACAAGATTTACCTGAGAAGATTTATATTTGGAAACAAACTTCTTGTTTGTGTGTATATTATATGTTTAATTTGCAGTCTCCAATAATACTTAATAATTATTTCATTTTATAGGACATGAACCTTTTGTCTGTATTAAAAGGCCTCATCACAAAATGTCTGTTTTAATCTCAAAACAATGCTGAATTGCAGTGTTGAATTAACGTTTTTTGTAGGTGTAGATTTAGGAGACACCTGATCCAGCAGCCTTTATATAGTACCATTTTTCTTTTTTCTTTTTCTTTTTTTGGCTTGATTGCTAGTTAAAAATAGCTTCTTCAACAGCATGAAATTATTGCTTATTCCTCACTTTAAATTGAAGAATCTAAGGACCTCTGGCATCCTGACCATACGACAAAGACCCTCATAAACGTGTCCTGCTATGACACCATTACTGAACTGTAATGGTTTCATATACAACTTCTGTCTTGAACATCAAACCAAGAGATAAACTATAACTCCTCATAAATAACAAACGTCTGATGCAATATTTATGCCAGTCCAATCCGCTAATGTTCTTTTGCCTTTATTTATTATTATTATATTACTGTATGCGTGAATCACAAAGCCCTGTCTCTTTACATTGACCCTTCAAAGCAGTGACATCTGTTTACAGAAGTTACACTTAGTTCACATCATGTTGCCGCATCAGCACTCAAAAAATTGTGATGAACAATTTTACTTTATGCACGGTATCCAGACTATAAATCAAAGTAAAGTAAAACGCTGAAGAAATTGTTTCATAATTGCACACAGATGTAATAATATCTGTGAGACAGTTGGGAGTTTGATGTTAAAGACAAGGAGAAGGTCAGTAATGGTGTCATAGTGGGACACATTTATGAGGGTTATTGTTGTATGGTCCGGATACCAGAAGTCCTTAGATTCTTCCATTTAAAGCGAGGAATAAGCAATAATTTCATGCTGTTGAAGCAGCTATATTTAACTAGCATGAACATTAGCAACCAGCTAATGCTACCGTGACTACTCCTGGTGCCTCACAGTTTTATCCTTTTTATTCTAGTGCCATCATCTATCATGGTGACTAAAATGTGCTTTAGGAACGTCGATGTTTGCTGAGATATCTGGACTCGAGACCCATTTATTGCAAATTATATTAACATTTAGTATTTGTTCTTTTTATTCATATTAAGGGTCACCAATGTTCCAGGGACCTAGGCACAATTGTCAGAGAAGAGGTATTCTGCACTTTTTCTACCAGTAGTCATCCCACGTCTAAATTGACACATTGTAGATTCCTTTTAGTCCTCTATTTTTTTAACATTTTGTGTATGTTTGATGAATACAATTTTATTTCAAAATCTTAATATTTTGTTTGGATTTGCTGGTGGGAGCTGGCATTTCCTTTTTTGGTAAGAAGGAGAGTTGTTGTCACAATGCTGTCATTGTTGATGACAGATAAAGATAGATTAAGAAAGATACCTGTTACTACTGATTGCAGTGCATGCAAAATATAAAGCAAATATTAAGGATAATAATTAAGGAAGCCACCCATCAAAATACCTACTGGCCACTATATTTGGATCATTTGGTCATGCCATTTGGGTTGACTAATGCCCTAACTAACTGTCTTCCAACTCTTTATGAATTAAGTCCTCAGTGAAGTCTAAGTCTAGGTGTAACTAGATAACACAAGGCTCCTGAGATTTAGTCTTGGTTAATGTAGAGCACATTACTAAAGTCTGTGTTGGTCCCCATGTCCAAATTGTCATTTACTAAGGAAACAGCTTTTTCTATCCACTGAGCTATCTGTTTTTAAATTGTGGACCCCAATTCATAAGCCAGATTTGGCAGTCATTCTGCCAACTACTGGGAGTCACATATTTTTGAGATACCACCCAAAATTATTAATAACTCAAAGTACATGAGTTCGATGCTGCATTACTTTACAGCAAGTAACTCATTCTCATAGGCTGACATTACTGTGACTGGCATGTCCCCATTCAAGATACAATTTGGTTACCCACACAGTTAGGTTGCTCATAACATGCACCTGGCACAAGACCTCATTGAGATGATCCTCATTAAGAGGATATTAGTATTAGTACCTGAGACCTTCCTGTTAAAGGAACTTTTAACTAGCGTGAGCATTAGCATCCAGTTAACACTTCTGCAACTAATCCCAGAACTTCATGGTTGGTCCCCATCCTTCATAGCATGGTGGGTAACATGGGTAATATGTGGTATCGGAACCTAAATATCAAGATTCTAGACCCATTTGGTGTGAATAATATAATTTTTGTATTTTTCTTGTTCACAGTACAGCTCAGCCATTAAACATGATACCAAGAGACTTAGGCACATCATCAGGTCTGCATAGAAGTCTATTGAGGTAAATTTACACTGCTTACTGGATTGCTGGATCTAAAAACCTCCAGAACCAGGAGGTGAGCAGAAAAAATCATCAGTGACCTATTTCACCCTGGCCATTATCTATTACAGTGCCTTCCATCAGGCATGTGATTCAGACACATAAAAACCTGAACAGCCAGGCGACAGGAAAGATTTTTCCCACAATACATTTTATTTCGGTCACGAACAATTGAACTCTATAGAGCTGTTAATTTACAGCACATATGTGCACCTTAAAATTCCTTTTTTCTTTTTACATTTATTTAATGACTTCTCCATTCAACACTGGATCTTTATTTTTTATTTATCTTTTTGTATATTTCACCAAAAACACCAAAGACCATGGTTATAGTCCGGGCCAAGTATTTTGACTGTTGTTTTCTTTTGTTTGCCTCGTCTGATGTAGGCTCATGAATGAATCCTCTAATTCTTCTTTTTGTATTTGTTTAATAAATACCAATAAATTAAAAATTCTGCATCCTTTGTGTACGCCTCATTCCATATCATAACAAGTGTGTCCTAAACAAACAGTTAAATTCCTAATTCCATAGTTCCCCATAACATGTACCATCAATTTTAAAATTACTACCACTGAAGCCCCAAAAAATAAACAAAACAGCAAAGTATCATGCACTGAGATGACCTGGATGTTTCCGCTATGATCAAATCCAGTCAGTATCTCTGATCTAAGTTTGAAGTCAACAACAATTTCTTCAAAATCTCTAAGATATTAATATCTAAGCATTAATAAATCATGGACACGAGAAGCTTTTATCTAATACCGAAACTGCCTTTAGTTAGAACCTCAGAGGCATGGTCTAAAGAAGAAGAATTTTTAAGAGAGAGCTTGGTTATTACATGGCCACCGCTAGTGAGAACAACTGAATAAAAATTAAACATATAGTTAGGCAACCTCCATAATCAAAGACTGGCTATACAATGGTTTGTATATGAATCAGATGACTGCAGACCCATACGCCTTCTACAAATGTCTAATGTATGATGTAACTGATGTCTGCTGTCCAATCCATACAAATTGGGTCCAGTACAAGTCTAGGTACAGTAGACTAGCACTATTTATTTGGGAATAAAAATGTCACCAGCTGTTTTAAATTACAATTTAAAAAATGTTACTTTATCATTCCAACACTATTTAATATTAGGAGTGTTTCATGTTGCACATTCAAAGTCTATTTGTGATGTCAGACACTAATGCAACTAATCTAATGTAGCTTGTATTCTAACTTACTTATTAATTAATCTATTTTAAAGAAAAAAATTACTAGTGTTTGATCCATGAATTGACCAATACATTTTCTTGTTCAATTACTATTGGTATTTGAACAGTCCTCTTTATCATACTGTTAAAAAGTTACAACATAATTCTGATTTTTCATTATATTGTCTAACAATATACATTTATTATTAGATATTGAAGATACGTTTTGTGACTTGATTTTGTTATGCAATGTTATGCATTTAGATGACGGTGGTGGGACAGAGTTTTTAGAGATGCTGTGTCATATGAGAAATCTGTCAATTCCCAACAAGCACCACAAATTATAGGAGATACAGTAATTCAACTCCATTATCTGCTGATATAATATCAATAGCTTTATGTTTAACCTTTTAAATAGAATGTGCAGTTGTTTCTTTGTGCTGTGCGCTAGAGTGAAACTTAATACTACTCCATAGTATGTTTATACCTGGATGCCTCGGCAACTGTAAAACACTGAATGAGATTCCAACATGCCATCAATCATCTCTGACAAAAGAGAGATTGTTGTGGTAGGAGGGGCAAAGGGGATGCTTGCAAAAACATTAAATGAGCAAGAAGAAGGAGTTTGTGTGTGTGTGTGTGTGTGTGTGTGTGTGTGTGTGTGTGTGTGTGTGTGTGTGTGTGTGTGTGTGTGTGTG